>JAPYZA010006992.1:0-20043 GCA_030522685.1 Eupelmus azureus
CAAAAAAAAAAAAATCCGAAATCACCCACCATCCCACAAGCAGCCAAGCACCGCAGCGACCCCAGCCAGCCCCATTCCGCCGACCTCCATCCCCTACCCCCGCCGCGAAATCACCTCGCTTCCCTCATAAAGATCAACCGAGCCCGCATTCAAACGCTCGAGTTCCTCTTTAACAGATCGGCCACATGAAGGTGGTGATACCGCCGGACATAATGGACCAGGACGAGGCGTTCGACCAGCCTATGAGCATGGAGCACGGCGAGGTGCTGCTGAGCTGCCGCGCGACTGGGAACCCCAGGCCCGAGGTTACTTGGCGCAGGGAAGACGGACGGCCCATCGTCCTGAGAGCCGAGAATCCGCGAGGTATTGGTAAGTGTTTAAGTGTGTACCTGCGTTTGAGGGTTTGTGTATGTATGCGTTTGTGCGTACGTGCGCCTCTATTTGCATATGGTCACTTGAGTATCATAATTATTGGAACGTATGCGATTTTGTTCCCACTGGGAAATTACTTATGAGACCTAATAGGGATTAATGTAGGGTCTATATGAGTTTTTATATCAGAAAACTTCATGTGGAATATCACCAATGTTTTATTCATAAGAGTTAAAAAAGTTATATGTAATGCAAAATTAAAACATGGAATCCACGGGGAAGTTACATTGAAACCATAAGCAGTTGAACATGAATGAACATGAATTCCATTTGGATCGAATATGATCTTTTTCAGTAGGGACAAGTACATTATTTTATTATACATGAAAAATAAAAAAATGACGAGAAGCAAAGTTTTTGCAAAATTTCTTTCTCTTATTTAATTACAATTTTATAAAAGAAAAATATTGAAAATATCTTCAATAAACCAGTTAATAAAATCAGAACATTAAAATATATATTTTATTATGAAATATTCAAAATTATTTTCCATTTATTTAATAAATAATTAATATTCATGAGCAGACGCGAACAGCATCAAATTAAATATTAACTCAATTTACAAGGAATTTACGGAAAAAAATCGGAAAAAATGTAATATTCTGTGCTTTTTAAATAAGAACACTTTTATGCAACTCATTCAAAATGAATACCCTAAGTGTCCTTAAAACGAATCAAGCACAAAGCAAATTAAAAACTACACCCAATCCTACATTCTTGACAATTCAATATTTTGTAAAACTTAGACTATATCCTCACAACGTCAGTCAAAAACTTTCAGACACACCACTCGCAAGCTTCACCTCATCTTATCATTCCCTTTTCTATTCCCCTCGTTATACACGTCTGCGTGCACGTCTGTTTTTCCTTCGACACGCCGCGTTGTCACGTTGAGCGATTTTTCCATCTCGTTTGCGCTTCGCTCTACGAAAACGTTTTACGGCCTTTCCCCCCTCCGCTGCCCCTATTATTATGCGCATTTCGCGAAATACGTGTGTATATAGGAAACAAGACATATAGACGAGATTCTCTTTTACCAGCCCCCTCCCCACTCCAAAGTCTTTTTCGAATCGTGAAATGGAGATTTTTTTATGATTTTGGGTACCGGAGCGGGAAAGGATATTTTACGAGGGTCTGGGTCTGCTTTGCTTACGTTTTGCGGGCTAATTTGAATAAAGTTAGGATAAGAATTACATGTATTGTTTTATTTTGTTATCTAGGTAAATTAAAGCTTGTAAATTTTCCAGCATGTATAATGTAAAATTAATTATGCTTTATTTAAATTTATTGTTGAAGTAAAAAATTATTGTGTATTTACATTATTTAAAATTATTTATTTACATTATAAGAAATATTTAATTTATATTATTCATGAATTACTAAATAAAGCGGACGATAAACAACCGATGAATTTTCAACGTAATCACGATAACAAACGCGAAATAAACTTTTTAAACGTTCCACCTTAATTAGCAGCGTTTTTTGACTAAATCGTTTCAATTTTATCTGCATTAACTCGGAAAATGCATTATTGAATACATTTAATTTACTTCAAAAGCTTTTCCCGAAATCCCGTTCGTCAGTACTGCTCTATTTTTCCGCAAAGTAAGCGCAAATTCGTAACCAGCGCTTTAGCGCAACGAGCACTCGAATAACGAAAAAGCAAAACAGAAATTAACTTTATAATCCCGGTCGTTGTATCTAACGAAAATCCGCAGTTTGTAGGACGCCACAAGCGTAAACAAAAGTTTCAAAATGCCCTGAACGAATTCATGCATCTGCAGTATGTACGTTTATATACATTCGCGGTATCACTGGCTAGTAAAACTCTTCTTGTATTCATTTATGATTATATATAACAAAAGCCTTTTACAAATAATGCTTATGATAATAGTACACCTTTGCTTATCCGTTGTGTATCTCGTCATTGTTTGAAAGGTATTTATTAAGAAGAAAAATTTGTTGATCTTTCGAAAAATTGTGCGTGTTTCGGATTATATCCAATGAATTCTTTATTGAAAAATATTTACATGTAATATAATTTAAAATTTCCGCTTTTCGAATAAATTTTTATATTATAAATAAATCGAGTACGCATAAATTAAAGTTAAAAGGATGTTTCCAAAATAAATTCACATAAAAATGTACAAACACAAAATACATGAATCATCCAACACGGATACCTTAATTAAAACATAATGTAAAAATTAAAATAAAATGTAAAACATTACAAAATCAGGATCAAACCCCTTCTTTAACCTACTTTTCCCAAAATTATCAGCAACAACCACAGAAACCAAAACTCCTCGTAAAATCCATATTTGCATTCCAACCATTAACGTAGATTCTCATCACCCCCCACCCACGCCCAGCGAATTCCCGCGTATAAGAATATAGATGCCCCGAGTAACCTAACCAGACGAATTTCGTGCTACCCTCTCCCATATGATTGATGAACGTTGACTCTTCCTGCTTCACTGCTGCACAGGATACAGCCACTGCAACAGCATTTGATGGAGGGCCCCGCGCTCTATCTCCTTCATTGTCAAGTGTATAGTCCCGAGTCCATGTATATTTATACGCGCTTTTTCTCCCCCCCCCCCCTCCTTCTTTCTCCTGAGAAATTCGCCTAGCAGCCTCGCAGGGCGCCTATTTTTCAGCGCGGGCTACGTAACCGTTTATGAATGGGATAATGCATAGCGGACGTTAAAGGATGCGCGCCTAGGTGGATGTCTGGTTGTAAGAGACTGGCCTGTTTATGTATTATGCGAGGATATGTGCGTCTGGGTGTTTTATTGATTGGCTCTTGGGTAATGCTGCTGTGTGAATGTGGAAATGGATGGGAGTGAGTTTGGAAAGGATAGTGGAGCTGGGATGCTGAGTTCGTTTTATGCGGATGGGTATGGGCTGTGGAAATTGTCGTAGACGAAGAGGGAAGGATGTTGGTTTTGATATTTCGGATGAGAAATGGGAGTATTGAGGTAGTGTTGGAACGACATTATTTTGGCAGACTTATAGATGGGTATTGCAAGTCTTTCAATGAATGATGTCTAAAAGTTTAATAAGCAGTAACAGTATATTTTTAATCTGTATTACGATAACATATTAATAAAATTTTATAAATTAAGTAATATGACGATACAAGTTTCCTTCGGCTAATTTTACAGATACAAGTTATTTTTCATCTCTGATTGTTATGAAGATGGTTTCTTTTTTGATGGCACAGCTGAAAAATTAATTTCTTTTGTTACTTGTATATTTATTCATTTGAACGAATTGTCAATACCAGACTCAATTACAATTATACGTGAAGCTTTAAAATTCTAAAATACATGAACACTGGCTCTCGTTACTTTACAAAATCTTATCAAGACAAGGTTACAGAGAATAGCAGCTGTTTAAAGTTTGCATTACATCTTGTATAGTCTGGTATTTTCAATCAATTTGGCTTGGGTAAGTCTACTACTTACGAAGTCGGTATTTCTTAACGCATACTAAGGTACAGTCAGTTCTGCCATCCCGAGTATTCGTTGCTATTAAATTTTAAATACATATAATATTAGATTTTCTTTTCATAATATATGAAATTTTTCCCGACTTATACAAAACTGTAAAAAGCCAATTTCGGATGAAACGGAAAAATTATTTTTACAATGATTTTCAAATTTTAATTAATAGATACATTAATACATTATACTACAAAATGTTTTAAATTCATAATTTTGAATATATTAATCTGACGATGTAAATTAAAAAATTTTATTACTCACACTTTGCACATTCTCGCATACAATTGCGAAATGATGTGTTAATTTTTTGAATTTTACCATATTCAGCTTCATCCAAGCCTAAAGAAGTATAAAATAATTATTTATTTCATAACATACGATATTTGAAATAAGCTTCATTATTAATAAAAAAATTAAATGCAACAAACTTTTATTTGCTAATGTAAACACACACCTTCAATCACAAACACAAAGTTAATAACAAACAGCAACAACAACAAATATTTCATTTTCACGACTCAGTTTCCGTCTAACTTTCACAATAAAAGCCGATTATGTTTCTATTGCTATAATTTCAAGTGAGAAACTAAGCGGCAGATGGTTACTTTCAGACAAGCCTCTAGTATACTAAACTTGACAATAGTCTACTCCGACATAAATACTACAGTAAAATATTATTCGAATTTAAAACCTATTAGTACAGCTGCGTTAAAAACTGGAAAATGTCGCTGTATTAATATATGGTATAAGTTTTGTACGGACAAAAATGACTTTTAACGACTTTTTAATGTATATTCTTTCTTATTTGTTTTTTTTTCAGAAAATAAATTTATTATAGAGGTATATCATATATTTAATTAGAGTCGGATTCTACTCTAACGGAGTATTATATTTTATAAAGTGAGAAAATTGAACCCAGTTTTTAGCATACTATATAAATCGCCAATTTGACTCTATCATGTTGAAAGATTAATTGTTTTAGAGCTAATGCAATTTTCTTAATAGTGAGTAAATAGCACACGATAATAAGATAAATCAATTTTCTTTTACAAACTTAATCATATGAAATATTTAAATAACCTCAAAACAGTGAATATTCACTCTAATTAGAGTTAATCACTGCTATGACGAGTGAAATTTTACTCTGCTTAGAATGAATTCTGACTTTAAAAATTTTAGAGTAACTTTTTAAATTACGAAATGAAATTAAAATTGTTACTAATTGCAATTGATTTATAAAGTTACATTTTACATGTTTTATGCAGATTTTAGTTTTTTCGGTCACTAATTTAAATACAGACAAACTTGTACCACTCATATATATGTTCATTATTTTAATTAAATTGCGAATAAATTTTAAACTTTTTACTAATAAAAATTAATTAATAGCTAATTTTCCATTTTGACTTTTAAAAATCATCTTCAAATATTGTGTGTCGATCGCAGCCTTATTTAATGCAAAGCTCGAAGAACCAACGATCTTTCTATGCATGAAAATACTTTTTACATAGAAATACACTACTAAAGTTTTTCATATTTCATTCAAACTTTCAGAAAAATACAAATCGGCCCAATATTTTTCGAAAATTGCTCCGAGCACATTTCCATATTACCTTCAACACTCTCGACTAAAAACTCAACAATCCCAAATCTCTTTTCTAAAAACAAATCGCGAATTTTTTTCCCAAAATTCTCCTTTTCAAATATCACCTAACACTTTGAAAAACATCTCTTATCTCAACACCCCGCCAAGAAGACACAAAAGCTCAAAAGACAACTAGTTCTCGGAATAATATTTTTCTTTTATCCTTCCAGCCGTGAAGACGTACAAGAGCGAACAGCTACACCTGGTTGGCGTGCTGCGCCAGGAGATGGGCCAGTATTTGTGCATCGCTTCGAACGGTGTGCCACCGAGCGTCAGCAAGCGATATTACGTAAATGTTCTTTGTGAGTTGAAGAGCGTCGCTGTTAGGGGTACAACTCGTATAATTACCGATGCCATATTTCTTTTTCTATTTTTTATTTTTAATTGTGTGAGAAAACGCTTCTTCGGCTCTTTATGTAATAAAAGCGAGTCTTGGTTACTTTCGTAGTTGAATCGAGAATTTCTTGTAGTTTAATTTTTTGTTCGTAATGTATTGATTTTAATTAAAATGAAATATTTATAAATGGTCAATTAGTTAAAATATTTCAATTATTTTGTCGAATGATTTAAAAAGTTTTTATCAAAGTTGTATTTCATCAAAAAATTTAATTCAAAATAATTTAATTTTATCAATTATAAATTAAGTTGAAATGAAATTATTTTTATTTTATCATTTGTATTTAATTTATTAATTAATATTTTGCATTAATTAAATTATTTTTTAAAGGATTTTGTAATAAAATAATTTTGCATTTTTATTATTGCAGTTAAACCTGCGATCAAAATAAGGGATCAAGTAGTGTATGCGCATATAAACAGCGATGTAACTTTCGAATGCACCGTGGAATCGTCTCCAAAATCACTTACTACGTGGTACACAGAAAATGGTAATAAAGCAAACTCTATACATATATAGAATTCCTATATTTATATTTGTCATATTCGTTTTTACATTTACGTCGATAGTACATTGAATAAAATTTACATGAACATCCTGAATACGTCAGAAACATACGTTTTTAAACTTTTTTTATTAAATTATGTTTAAGCTTTAAAAGTTGCTATCGATGAGAGACATGCAGTAAAGGAATTTGCGGTGAACGACTACACGTATCAAGTAAATTTAACTATAAGAAAACTTCGATCGTCAGACTTTAGAGCGTACACTTGTTTCACGGAAAATTCTTTCGGCAAGACGAGTGCCACTGTAAGATTGCGAGGTATATAATTTTATGAGATAAACATAATTATCTGTATTAATTGAAAAAATTAAAATTCAATTGACATTACATCAAAACTATCTTTAATCTAACAACAATTTTTACATCTTCTTAAAATTAAATCTCTTTTTAGAACACCAGAAAGAAAAAGCGACATCATCCCCCTCGCTGTTCATTCCACGTAAATCCTCCTCAGGCAAACACAGAAAGGGCCACAGTTCTCTAAACAGCGACTCAAGAAAATCCTCAAACCGATTTTCTTACAAGGATGAGATGACCCTAATCAGAGACGATATAGAGAAAGATGAGGAAGAGGTTGACTCGTTGGAACGAATCGATGCGAAGTATTCTACCTTTCCAGGAGCTCCCGGAGCACACTACGACTCGACAAATTTTCCTGGATCGCGATACCTTAACAGTGCGGCGACAACGCGCTTGATTACAATGGCTGTAATGGGATATTTGACGATTTGTGCGTTTGTGATGTGATAAATAAGAACATTTTAAAATAGATAACTCTGAATGGAGAAGGGTTTTTGTAAAAATTTATGGAATGACTAAAACAAGTTTTGCGGCTGTAAATTACAAAGCGAAGCATTATTAGAACGATGCTTTTTAAATTCTTAAACATTTTTTTTTACTTAAATGCCTAAACATGTTTTAAAAATTTGGATTACGTTTGAGAAGTAATAAGAAAAGTCCTATTTCATATTTGCGTTTTATTATAAATGATTAATCACTCTAGATTTTTATGAAGTTCTTTCAAAAATAAAGTGATTATTCTTAGCCTTTTACAGTATGTATTTCACGAGACAATCATATTTAAAAACTCTATTTGTACTGGATGTCGGGTATAAAGGATAAAGCAAATTGTATAGTAAAAATAACATCTTGGTTCGTTGAAGGCCTATAAGTTTCATTTATTTAATAAAACATTAATTCGGTTAATTTTTTTTTATTTAAAAAAATTTATGTGCCGTAAAATTTATACACATATTCCATAAATTTACTAAAGAATGAGTCACTATTGCTGGATAAATTATAATTTTAAGGTAAAGAGAGTTTCTATAAGACTGTTAACAATTTGAAGGAATTCAACCATATTCAAGTAAATGTATAATGCTTTTTTTAATATTGCAATTTATTTAAGAATATTTAAAAAAGTTCGATTTAATCGTGTAAATAAAAAAATATTTGGACGACAATAATAGCAGTTCGTCGATAGTATGTAATAAAAATATAGCGATGTTACTCAATATCTACAAGTTTTGTTATTATTATTGTATATTTCATTCTAAATTTAATAAATTATGTTAAAAATTTGGATATAAATTCCGTATTAAATCGGAAAAATTTAACTTAAAATTTAAAATTAAGAAATTAGCATTTTTTAAAAATAATAATAATAAAATGTAAAAAGTTTGTGACAATAAAATGTGTTTCTAATGTTTTCCACAAATTTATTTTAACTCCAAATTATTATGGTTTCTTAATTCTTTTATTTTCATATTTATTTATTTATTTATTTACAAAATTATCATATCACTAAAAAATTTTTTAATTTTACTATGTTTTTTATCTATGAATATAATTGTGTAAAAATCAAATGATTGGCATACTATTCAACTAAATGCATAAACAAATGAAAGTGTATTGAATAATTCTGGGTTTATTCAATATTTCTCTTTTTAGATATCACTTATGGAGGAGTAACTTGGAAGATGAATTTATTATTCGCGTTGGTTATTAAATAATTAGACGAATCTATTGATTTACAACGAACAAATTCGTTATTAAACCTATTAATCAGTCATTTTTTCGGAGTTTTATGTGACTCCCTCTTCAGGACTGTGTTAAAAGGATTATTAAAATGTGTATAAACATATTAGTCGTCAAAGTCTAATAAAGTTTTCTATAGACTAGAATTTGTATTTCTATAGAAAATGAAAATAAGTACATTTTCCGATTGTCGACAAGGTGGATGAGTCGCCGATCATCCTTAGGTGTTAGTACGATAAATGTTCGGGAAAAACAATTTTTATTTCAAATAAAAGTATAAGATAATCATTAAATTTTCGCTACACCGTAAATAGTAACCTTTACAATTTTTGCTATTAATTCTCTAATCTATTAAAATGCAAAATATCTATTTTTGGACAGCTCGAAGAAACATATATTTGTATGAAGGCCTGTAGGCCTGTATAGATACCGAATTATTTGTCAATAACATAAAAAATAGTACAACTAAATATATGTCAATCTGCAAATTCAGCATACATATACTATACCATACTATACTTACATATTTACTAAGGAAAAGTGTGATGAACTCTCAAAAATAAATACTAGTGAAATAGGATCGTTAAAGTTTAAAAAAACAACAAAATTTATATACTTAACTATCTTAAGACATTTTATTTAAAAATATGTATAAATGAAAATAGTGATATCTAATGTAAACAATCTTATTGTATTGTACCGTACGATATAAAATTATTTTTTATATATAATTATTTAAGTAGTAGTCGATAATACCTAGATCAGGAGTCGCGATTATAAATAAATAAATTAAAAAAATAAAAAACTAAGTTTTAACAGGTCAATGAGTAAATGAGTTTGCAAAATGGACTTTCTTTCCTTGACCATCAAGTACTTCCATAAGGCTTGAAGTAAAGCTGAATTCCGATGAACTGTCATCGTTTCGTGATCTAAAACGAAATAATGATAAATTAAAATAATAATCATTAAATTAAACTACTAAAACTTATTAATAAACATAATGCTCAATTTTCTAAGCCTTTATTTAATTTATTATTACGAGTCGAAAAATAGATATTTAGAATTAGATATATAAAATACTTAAAACTAAATCCAAATAATCTTAAACTGTTACGCTTAAAAGTCAAAATAATTAGAATTAAAAAAAAAATAGATAAAACCTTTACAAAAGATATTTTTAAAAATTATTCTCATGTACGCAGTTTATATTGTGTCGTAAATTCGAACTACTGAAAGAAAGTATGGGTTCACAAAGCGACAAGCAAACGGACGTCTTGGCAACAAAAATCTATTTT
This sequence comes from Eupelmus azureus, assembly GCA_030522685.1. Classification (NCBI taxonomy): domain Eukaryota; kingdom Metazoa; phylum Arthropoda; class Insecta; order Hymenoptera; family Eupelmidae; genus Eupelmus; species Eupelmus azureus. Next base: position 9,881 of record JAPYZA010006992.1, read on the forward strand.
ATTTATAATAACAATTTTTTTTTCTTTTAGTTTTTAGTATTAAGTTATTGTCCAATACTGCGTACAAATAATGTTGGAAAACTTTGAAAAAAGATAGATTATGTCTCATATTTTTTGAATATTAGATGTTAAGTACGTTTTAAATAAATAAAATAATAATATTTTATTTTTAAACTAAAATATATTGTTTATTTTATATTTAAACTAATAGTATATTGTTTAACTAGGGAGGAAAATCGCCGGGGCGCCCTCGACTCTCACTCGTGCTCAAAAATCATCCTTGCTAGAAAAAGTCCTCCCTTGTTAAACACTGTGCTTTTTTTAATAAAAGCATGCAGAGGCCCTTTTTGTGTACAAAAATGGGATGGAAAATTGTGGGTTTTACAGTACGTATTATTTCAATAAAAATTTACAATGCTTTTTAATATTTTTGTTTTCTTTTTTCAAATTTTCAAAATTTTTTAATGTTTTCAAAATTTTTGAATTTAAAAAAGAGATTTTCAAAAATAATTTTAGAAAATTTTTATACTTTAAATTGCAAAATTTTGACTTTTTTCGAGTAGAGGGAGAGAAAACTTTTTCCTCCCGCTGCGTAGAAATATTCAACTTTCCATTCATTTCTGATGCACGAAAAAGGGCCTTTTTTATGCACGCGTTGAAAAAAATATATTCTTACAATAAGTCAAGACTAGTGTTGCTGTCTCTGCAGTTTTGCGTATACGTAACTCCCTCGATCATCAATATTTCTAGTATAGAATTTACAGTAGATATATAAATTCCTCGAGATCCAGCCAATCCCAAGTATCTTGGATTATTTAACTCCATTAGACTACGTTCTGGAATTGCCGTGGGTGATTTGTATGAATTTGAATCAAGTTTTATAATTTCCATAGATGAAAAATGTACAATAAAGAGATAAGGCTTGCGGAAAGCTGAAAAGAAAATTTGTATTATTAAATTGAAATTAAATAAAATAAATTATTATTAATGTTATCTTAATGTATCTTTTTTTATTCTCGGTATTGTTCAAAAGACGTAAAGAATAAAACTTTAAATTTAAATGCATTTTAATATAAAAATTAATGTTTGTAACTCAAACATAATATACTACTTAATTTGGTAAAAGTTATTCATTGTAATTTAAATTTTTGTTTATCCTTCTGAGTAAAAATAGTAGACGATTTGACTTCCCAGTTTACGTACCAAATGCAAAAGGCAAATGACTCCACGTTGGATCTACGCTTCGAGTTCGTTGGCCATTTTCGTTAACGAAAACCCCAAACTCGTTATAGCAAAGTAAAAGTTCAACATTATTGGGATTACTCGAAACGTTAAGAATGTGGACAGGAAAGATGCCAAGTTTAGCGACACCACTAAGAGCTGCCTTTACCGAATTATCATCTTCTTCAGGAAAATCTGTCCAGGAAAATAAATTAAATTAATATATTGGCACACAATAAAATAAAAATAATTATAATACTAACCGTCAATAGAATAATTGTTAATATCGATTTGGAAGAATTTATGGCATCCAACAATCAACGAATTTTGAGTAAATAAGGCACAACTACAAGGCTCTTGAGTTTCAAGTTCTCTAACGCTAATGAATTCTCCAGAATCTTCACTTGTATACCATTTAAGTAGTCTACAGAATAAAAATATAATAATCATATTCTAATCCAATCTCATAATGGAATCAAACATTGATAAATAAATTTAATGTTAACTTTTATTCTGCTTATTGCCGCATGATTAGACAAAAACTAATATGTATAAAAGTAGATGATATAATTACATAATATGGCTCGCTGTTGCTGCACATAGCATTTCTCCTTGAATTTGATACAGATGGCAACTTTCAGATCCTGTAAGTACAGTCTTAGTGTTGATCGCCGGTCTCGAACACTCGGCGGCCATCGCATTGCTTTTCAACTGGCGCAGATCACAGGAAACGAGTTGTCGATCTTCGCCTGCAATCATGAGGGCCAGACCGACCTGCGGATGCAGTGTCAACTGATAAACCTTCTTGACTCCTCGTATTGCCGTTAAACATCGAGATCGACCTATTTTGAACGAGAATAAGCCTTCTTCAGCACCAAATAGCAAGATATTTTCTTCCTCAATTTCTACAACTGTGTTTAAGTCCAACTAAAATGATATTAGAAATAAATACATATGATAAAAGAAAATAATATTAGTAATTTCAATAATTTGAACTAATAAATAATGACTTCTTACCTGATGCTTCTCTAATTTAACAATAGTTTGGAACTTCTCAGTCTTCGGTGATTGACGCGAGTGCGCCTTGAGTGCATGAAGCCAGTTTTTCTTATCGACTTGACTTAATGCCATGATATCCAATCTAGATGTCGGCCAGCAAGTCGACGGAGACTTGGATTCTATCCTAAATAAGAAAGGCATATCAGACTTTGCGGTACTTGGAACTTCAGCCTGATATACGTTCTCGCTGACAATGAATCCGTCCTTTTCTGAAAGATCTAATCGAGAAATCGGCGCCATGCCGGGACTTGGCTGATGTTCATATGTGCATAGACAGGAACCTTCCAGGCGCAAGTACTTGCGTTCCCAGCAAGACTTAGCCCGACCAGGTAGCTTAACCCAGCTTTCCATCGAGACGTCACCGTCGGCGGGCTTACGTACACAGTCGGTATCCTAAGGATAAAATTTTTTAGATTATAATTCATATTATAAAATTATATATTATAGATTACATATTATCCTAATATATTTCGATACTTTTAATATCCATATAACATAAAAAAAAGAATAAATGATAAGATAGAAAAAGAATTGATGAAAACGTACCCTTTGAGGGATTTCATCTGGCTCATCGATATCGAGGGTCAACACGCTGCCACCAAGACTCGATAAACTCTCTGAGCTAGCTCTGAAATTTCTTCCAAACTGCCTGGCGAATCCTCCGGGCAAGCCGCAATTGGCAGGTACCGATACTGAGCACTTTAGATGCGTCATAATCTGACAGTCACTGCATATCGCCGCTCGCTTTCCGAAGTGTATCGATTCCATACACGCCGCACATTTTCCAGCTCTCATTGGCAGACTCACATTGAATCGGTGAGGTATGTTGTGGCGCATTCGTTGCATAGATGCTTGCCGCGTCATGATCTCACCATTTACGTCTGCAGGCTGCTTTTCAGGAGATGCGGGTGTGGATGTAGGCGTTGGACTCGTGGCTCGAGCGGCTTTGAGGGCAAGTAACTGTTCCGTCAGTGTCTTTACCTTGGCACGCTCGCGTTCTAATTTGAAAAAAAAATTCAATACTTTTTTAAGTTACTTTTCTTTTAAAAAGTAAAATTAAATTTTTTATTGATAATAATCATTACCCAATTGGTTCTCCAATTCTCGATAACCCACGGGCAACGCACTTAGGTTCACTGGTGGTATGTTCTCTTTTTGTTTGCCAAAGAGTTTATCGCAGACTGTTTTCTTTCTTTTACTAGCATTTTCCACGAGTTTCATTTGCAAAAGATCGATGAGTTTAGTCTGTTGCTGACACGTGCTGCCCGATTTTATCTCACGTTCTTGATAGAATTGATGCATCTCTTTAAGTAATTCCTCTGTTCAAAAAGAAAATCAGTAAGATTATTTTTACATAATACAAAAGTATTGTTTTATAACTATAATTGATTTTGTAAAGCCGTTTTAAGAATTGAAAAAAACTATTAAAAAAATATTGAATGTAGTTAACTCCTTACCCAATTCTTCAATTCTTAATCTCAGCTCTTGTCCTTGGTCTACGCTATCCTGTAAATCTGCAGCAAGTTGCTCATTTGATTCTTTTAGTTCATGCATACGTGTGAGATGTTGGGTACTTTCTTCTTTCACTACTCTCGCCTCTGCCCTTGACATTTCTAAGCTTCTTTTCACTTCAGATAGATCACATTCCAACTCACCACATCTCTGTTGCAACTCACCAACCTATTTTAAAGAATAAGTTAGACGATTTTAATAATAAGAATAATTCTAGTATAATAATAAAAAAATACTTGAATCTGCGGACAATACAAAATCTCCTTTATAAAAAATATATTTATAATCTCCTTTATAAAAGTTAAAACAAAGCATTATACCTGTTTTCCAAGTTGCTGAGCAAGTTTTTTGTACTGATCGCGCTGCTGCACAAGACCATTCCTCTCCTCCTCAATGTCGCTCGTCTCGGATTCGAGCCGCTCGATCGCCCTTTCCGCTACCAGCCGCATTGTCTTTTCCTCCGTTAAAGCTGCATTAGCGTCGCGCAGCTTCGCTTCTACCGTCTCCAGATCTTTTTGCAGCTTCATCTTCTCCTGTATCAAGGTGTTCTCGCGTGTCTCGTGATTACTCGTCAACTTCTCGTAGTCGTTTAGCTGCTCCTCAAGAACTGTACAAGTTTCTTTTAGGAGTTCGATGTTGACTTGATAACCGTTCACCTCCTGCTGAATTTTTTCAAGTGCAGATTCAAGTTCATTCTTCTCCTCATTAAGTTTCGCCACTTTTGAGGATAGTCGTTCTTTTTCGGCGTGAACACTATCCATGCGATCTTGACTGCCACGCAGCTGTTTGCGAGTGGAATCGAGTTCGCGACGTAACGCTGCACTGGAGCTCTGTAGCTCCTCGATCTGCTTGTTAGCCTGTGTTAGCGCCTATCGAAAAATTATAAATAAATCAAATGTGTTCCATTTCGTTCATTAGTGGATACATTCGAAAGTTCCATGAAAAGCTCTAATAGTCGTATAAAAAAATCACCGAAATATTTCTCGAATGATTAAATAAAGAAATTATAAGCTTACCCTTTGTGCAGAATCAGCCTGGAGTTTGTTCCTTGACGCTTCCCTCGTAATATCTGCTAAAGAATTCTTTACGCTTTCAAGTTCCTTGGCCACCTTCTTAGCCTTTTCCTCCTCTTCTTTGATTCGAGCATTCAGTCTGTCAGTTAATTTTTGTTTTTCATCTTGCAAGTGCTTCAATCTCTCCTCAGCTGTCTTTGCTTCCCTCGTGGCTATTCTTTTATCCAGATTTGCATCCGACAGTTCCTTTTCTTTCTTCCAAAGTGCTAACTGTGCCTGTTTAGCAGTTTGCCGGTCTGCTGCTGCATTCTCTCTAACAGCTTGAAGCTGTTGCTCTAAACTTTCAATTTGCTGTTCCAGACTCGAGATTTTTATGTTATCTTCGATACTCGTGCCAGAGCGACGATTCAAAGATGTTCGGGACTGGATTTGACCGGTTTTTAAACTAGCATTTTCAGCTTCGAGCTTAGCAACGCTCTTTTCGAAGCGACGTAGCAGATCTTCGAGATCGCCCACTTTACGACCTTGCTCCTCTAAAATATTTAAAGGTACTTAATATGTGATTACAAAATTTTTGCATTAAGTGATTGCAATAAGTATTTAAATTTTAAATTTTGAAATCGTATGATAATTCTTACTCATATTTCAAAAATTCTTTAAAATTTTAATTCTTATGCTACATAAAAATCGTAATTATAATAAATTTTAAATTTAAATAAACTAACTTATGTCTAAAAGATGGTCTGCACTTTTTCTGGGCTTACTTAGACCCAATTGCACACACAACCATTTGTGTCTATAATTTTAACTTTTTAACCCGTTTAATAAATAAAATAAAAAAATAAATAAATAAATAAATAAATAATAGACGATTCATTACGATTTTTAGCTGTTCTCATAATATACTTACTAGTACAGCTTATCAATCGTACTCATTAAAAAACTTAACTGCACAAACCTTCCTTCTGAAGAGAACTTCTTAATTGTTGTTCTAATACAACCTTATCTTGTGTCGCTCTTTCTAGATTTACAGCAAGATTTTCATTTACTTCTAAGTTTATCATGGTTTCATTAAGATTAGATTTTGTAGACTGAAATATGTTTAATTATAAACATACATAAGATAACATTGAAAATAGTTTACGATAAAATAAAAAAATATTTTACCTGTAACTGTTGTTTTAACTGATCATTTTCTATTTTCAGTCTGTCGACTTGTTCCTGTAAAGTGACAACTAATTGCTCCAAACTGGTTGCCGTCTCCAATTTCCTAGCCTTTTCATGTAACTGATTCTTCAAAGTTTCCATTTCAGCTTCTTGGGCTGGAATGGTTGCTTTCAAACTTCGTAATTGCTCTTGACAGTCTTTTAGTTCATTTTGTGTCAGCTCCAAAGCTACATTAAGTCTCGATTGCCTACAGTGATTGGAATCCTGCTCATTCCTCAATTTTGTTTCTAAATCTACATTCTTTGCAGTTTCTAATTCTAGTTTAGATCTAAGTTCAGCTATTTGATTATGTGCCCTTGTTGATATTTGTTCTAGTTTGTTTTCCACACCAACTGCACTTTGTCGGTTAAGTTCTCGCATTTTGGATAAAGATTCCTTATATTGTACCTGCAATACACAAGTTTATTAAACAATAATTAAGATATTTTGATAATTAAGACTCATCAAACTCATTTGATAATCGAGATTATAGTTAAATAGCTATAGGGTTTCAAAGATCACTCAACTCAATTTTTCTTTAATTTAGTATATTATTGTTTTTGTCAGGCAAGTCTTTCGCAGATCTAGTCTACTAATGTATAAATTAAGTTATGATTTTCGTCTAATTCACCAACTAATAAGCTAAAATTTCTACAATTTTATTCACTTCAAAGTTATGATTTTTGTATAATTTACAAATTAATGAGCTAACTTTATGTAATTTTATTTACCTTAAAGTTACAATTTCCATATAATTCACCATTTAAAAAGGATTGTGATAGATTGTATTTTAAATAAAATAAAAATTGGATAAAGCAACCATTGAAATCATATTTAGTTATTGAGATGTTTTGCTAAATATTCAAATATAAAATAATAACCTGGAAGATTCGTAATTTATGTAGTTCAGCATTGGCAGTTTCAAGTTCACACTCCATTCTTTGTAATCGAGAACTCATCTCATTATTGCTTGTGCACAATTCAGTAATTCGCACAGTTTGAGATTCAATATGCTTATTGAGCTGATCCACTTTATCTTTCTCTGCATTTTCCCACTTCTTTTTTGCACTTTTTATCAGGTTTAAGGCTTTGGTTTCTAATTCCCTTCTTTCTTGCCGTTCCAACTCTACAATGAAAATAATTGTATTATTTTAAGAAATTAGCATGACTGCATAATCTTCAATATTATACTTTTACAAACCTAAAGTTCTCTTGACGCTAGCTAATTCTGACTTTGTAGTAATAAGTTCCCGTTCAAATTTATCTCTTTCCCTATTTGATGCTTCTAATCTCTTTGTCATTTCCTCCATCCGAGTCTCTGAACTTGACGTCAACACATACTTTGATTTTGTCATATCTTGCAGTTCAAGTAATTTCTTCGCCTCTGCTTTCGCATTTCTTAAGAATCCCACTCCATCAGCTTTTTGGCCTTCCATGTTCACGTATTTTCTTTTTTATCAAAAGTCTTTTATGCATCTGCTAGACGCCGGTCAGATCTGATAAACAAATAGCAAAATGGTTATGTTTATGCATTGTTTACACCTCTCTGAATCCTACTGTTGCTTTACCGCGACGCGGCTTGGAGCGAACTTCCGCGGAGTTTATATACATATATATGTTACATGTTATAACCGCGCTACAAACGACAAATCGCGCAGCTGCGCGACGCTCTACTCTTGAGTGCCCTGAAGTAAGCAGCATTAACGTGATTGGCTTATTCGGTTAGAGTAAAAGTCGAATTAAACAGAGTTAACCAATCACGTAATGCTGCTTATTTGAATTATTCCATACTGTATTTCATTGGTCCGTTCTCTGAATCTTGTCAATTTGATTAGTGAATTTCAAAAAAATTCGAGACGAATATCTTTTCGTTACACTAGTACGATTTCCCTCCCTTCCCGAAACAGTCTAGCTTCAGACCGCGCGAAGAGTATAACGTACCGTCGCTGGATGACTTTCAGAACACTTTCGGAACGCCGTGGCTAAATGTGCGCCAAACATTTGAAGCAGGCAAATGCGATTTACAAAACTGAACTCCAAATTACGAATCAATACAACAAAATAATAAAAAATTATAATTAAAATTTTTAAAAATATAAAAATGTAAGAAAAATTATACAAAAAATGCTTAAATAAATTTTTTGTAATCAAACTATAGATGCAAATCCGTGAGAGCAGGAAAGACAAATATTACGTATGTTCAAATAAATATGAAAAATTAAAGTTAAATAAATTTTTTTTGCATAGAACTGAATAAATATTTGTTTTATTTAAATATTTATGGAGTTAAAAAAACTTATTTTAAATAAATATTTTTGAGTTAAACTAAACATTTTAAATAAATATTTTTTGAGTTAAAAAAACTTATTTTAAATAAATATTTATATAATATTAATTAATATTTATTTAAATAAAAAAAATGTTTATTTAATTTCAGTATTTTTTGTATTAAATATTCTTGTTGCATTTCAGAAAGATGCAACAAGATATGGGAAGCATGATTATGAGTAAACGTGGTAAGCTGTGGATAATTAAAAAAAATTTTTAATAATTAAACTGTACCTATAACCAAAAATCTGTGTCAACAAAAAATAATAATATTTTCAATAATATTTTCATAAATAATAAAAAATCTATTAAAAAAACACTAAATAAAAGTTCGAGCAAACATTACAAAAAATTTCTAATGTTTATATAAAAAATTTAGAGTCACGATAAATTTTAGTATAGTTCTCGTAATTATAATAAGTTCTTCAATCCAGTCCACATAAACGCAAGCAAAAGTATATAGGGGTGAGCGGGGCTAGCTGACTCGCGGAATACGAAGTTCAATTATATATAATGAACTGTTTAATACTAGTATTTCGTAATATTTGATATTCTATCCTCATCTAGCCACGCTCTCTCCCATAAAGAAAACTATTATTAAAAGAATAAGTTAGATATTCGATTTCATGATTCCACAAGATATGAACCGAGAAACATCCTTCATCATTTAGCAGTTTCATAAAATAGTAAATTGTCTATGTTTGAAACTCTCAAACTAAAACTTAAATATCTATAAATCAAATTTGGAAATTTCTATAAATCCAATTTGAGAATGATTGACAGCATGCATAAAGTAAGCATTACTCATTCATTAAATAATCAAAGCAGAAAAAGCCGGCTTATAAGTTGTTAAAGTTAGGCGCTAGTATTATTAGAGACAATTTTTTAGTTAAAATTGCGCAGTAAGCACTCGTCAGGCGGCGCAACGTCTTTAGCGCATTCCACGCTTCAGGAAAAGTGGTGTTAAGAGCATTTAAATCTTGGTTCTTTTCCTGTACCTTCAGTACATTTGACTTATCAATTTAAGATTCAGCAATCATGTATTTTGTATAACAAAAAAAAAATTAAGTGATTAGACTTTTAAAATTACTTAATATTTATTTTTAAGAAGTCTCCGCAGCGATATTATATTCACTGTATTTACTACCTATATTGTTGTTTATAATTGTAATTTTTCATAGAACCAGATGGGGTAATACCCCATGGTTAATAAATAAATTCTACTTCTAAATCTAATTCTTAGGATACAATCCATAATAAATTTTACAAACTATAAAATGTTGGCAACGTCGATCAGTGAACTACAACAGATTAAGAAGCATTTTTCATCTGCCAAACTTGTTGTAACAGGCTGAATATACTTTATCAGTTACCGTTGGCGCTGTAGTCGGTGCTACCAACCATCCGATGTCGGTTACATTGGCTTCACGCAGGCTTCACGCAGATAATATACATAGATATACAAGCAGAGACATGATGAAAAGCATCCCTCTGTAATGGAAAGACTATGGTTTACAGACAAAATTATCGTATACTAACAGATGTTTCTATGTCTTGCCACCTCTTATCCATATGCTTTATGCTTAACTTTTCACGATTTAAAATTATTTTTATATTCACTGTTTAAATTATACATACATTACACATTTATATTATTTAAATGTGTTATTTAAATTTATTTTATACTTGTTTAATTTTCTAAATACAAAAATAAGTATTTTTCACTTGTTACGGATCGATATTTCGTTAGTAGATTTATTACAAGTAAAGCAGTGGCGAGAGCAAGAAAATGAATAACTGAATGTAACTATATATACGTTTTAA
>JAPYZA010006993.1:0-25248 GCA_030522685.1 Eupelmus azureus
AACGCTGCTAATCCGACAATTCCTCGCATTGTATGATTTAATTAAACCCAGAAGACCACGCGAAGAATGCGCCAATTAAAAAGAGCAACTGGACACTCTCCTGAACTCCCCGACCGTCTCACCAACCCGGAAGCCATGATAACGATTTTTTTTCTCGAACCTCTCCGCACACCAGCTTAATTAAATTTCGGCTCAGCAGCGACTTGTAATTGAGGGGATGGCGCCGGCTCTTGACTGATGTCTTAACACGGAAGCGTTGATACTGCATTTTGGGCGTGTATGCAGAGCGACGGCTACACCAGCCTGCGCGCGTCTGATTAATTATGCACGATAAAGGTGGAATTTCTTTACTCGCAGAAGGCTGGCCTCGGCAGGGGGATTAATTGATAAGCAGCTTTGCTTTTAGCTGGTTGATGGATACGGCCGAACTGTAAATTCCGCGGAAATGCTGGTCTGTTCCGGCGTGTAATCGGTTTTGTGAAATTTAACGATACGATGGTATAATTCGGAAAAGCGGCGATGCTGCGTGACCAGTTCTCTTAAGCATCAGATATAGTTCTATTAGCATATAGCCGGTGGAGTTTATAGGTGAGTTCGGGGAATGAAAAATATCTTGCGGCGGATTTACAGGAGAAAAGATTCTTAAAGTACCTTGACGAAGAGCGCTTTTTTCAGGCTGTAAAAGCGTTTAATTGCAAGGAACTATTTTCTACGCCATGGTAATGGCCGTTAGAATTAAGTCTTATTGTGCCTCGCGCTTTTTTTGCCCGCTCGAGTTTATAGGCTGGTTTAAAAATTAAGCTGAAAATCTAGCGACTGTAACGAATGCGTCTGTGGAAAAAGTCGAGCGAGAATTCAGCCGGCTTATGGGGAAAAAATGCATACTACTATGTACTTTCATTATCCGATACAGTACGCCGATCGCGTGTTTCTATTGTCGTAGCGAAGACTGTTTAATTGAGTTTAATTGGGCGCATCGCTTATGTATTATTAGCGCGTTAATTGGCCAGCGGCATCGATCCTTAGAAATGCAAATTTCGCAATCGCAATGGATATAATTCCTTTCTCTAATCACACTTTTTACCTCGCCTCCTTCCTTTTTCCATAAAAACAACTATTTCCAGAAATTCCCGTATCCGTTCCTGAATCAAACAATCACCGACGAATTAAAAGAGCCCAGCTGCGCTCGGCATGCAGCTCACGTCAGTTTACAGCTCTCTCGAATCCAACGAGAGCCAGCCAGCGATGATCTTTTATGGTAATTTGAAAAGATTTGAATCTTAGAAAGCGCGAGCTCGCAGCCATCGCGATGACTCCTTCGACTTTTTACTCCAGATATTCATCGCGCCTTCTTTTTTCCTAAGAAGCCCAACCGATCGGACGATACGCGTCTTTACTACCTCCCTACCATCCGACCACACGTATGCAAATGGCTCAACTCCCTCACTGGATTACCGAACGAATTTTCCAGGGGTCCGCGATATGCAAAGGCTCGGTGAGCCTGGAGTTATGGTTGAGCACGATTACAGCAGGCTAATGTCGCTCACGACTCGGCATAATTCAATAACCGCGACCTCGGGGCCCGATTAATCACTCGGGCCGTGAGCGCACCTGCATCAGCCACGACTGCAGGCCGAGCGTGTTTGCGGATACATTGACAAATCGGTGGAATGGTAAGGTAGGACAGCTGTGGGCTTTGGAGAGAGAGGAGAGGGATGCTTGGATGTGTGTGGAATTGAAAGGAGACGTTGACCGATTGGTTATGTTGCTGTGGGAATTTATTGTTCGCGCGTGCGTGTTTGTGCGTATGGATATGGGTTGTTGTTACTTTGAGATGGATATGGGTGAGCGCAGTTTTTGATGTGGTTGAACTCTGGTGTTATGAATGAAAAAGGTGGACACAATGCGTGTTCTGATGGTTGAGCTGACTTTCACAAGTGTTTGGTAAGATTCGCGTTGAGTTGTTACCTACGTTATTGTCTATTATTATAGTTAGACGTCTTATATTTCGAATAATGAAATTTAGATTTTAATCTGAAAAACTTCAAAATGCTTATAATTATTTAAAAAAAAAGAAATAATTCTAAATCGATGCTCACTAAACGTTTGCTATATTATAAATTAAATTTTTTTTTCTTTCAAACATAGTTTACTGTCTTCATCTATCAAAAGAATTTTCATATTTACGACTTTATCTGTAATTTAAGACTCGCGGTTCGCGGAACTCCCGCACGTATACTATTCAGAGTTATTTAGACTATTTTTGAGAATAATTTTTATAACGGTTCAGACTCTTTCAGATTCGTACAATAATCACATAGTAACAAATCTCTTTTAATATACGCGCAAACCGTTGCTCGGCTGGTTCAACTTGGCAATAATATCTAATTGTTCTCCGTTTCTAAATTGAGCGCCGCATCGCATCGCCTACTGCTAATAAATCAAAATGATGAAGCTTCTTATATTACCAGCTCTAAATAATTAGCGAATCCATTATCTGCTTCGTAACTGTACACTCGGTGTAAAAATACATCAAACATTTGATTACTACCTTCAAGTTCGAAACTTATCAACCGATCGCCTATAGAAATCATAATTTTATAGTTGAAATAATTAATTGACCAGCGCTCTATAACAGTAAACATCTCAGAAAAAATCGCTAACCAAAAGTATTACAACAACAGTTCGATCCATCTAATCCGTACCCATCTCTCCCATTCGCGCTTCACCTATCTTATTTACTATCCACCACCACATATGTAAATCCTTCTAGGGAATCCACGAAAAGCCACATAAGAAAAAGACGAACCAACCAACCACGCGCCTAAAACTACCGATCACCGTCCCCTCTAACGCTCCTTAAAAAGCTCCCAAGCCACCAACACACATCGGAATAAAGCCGTAAACGCTCTTCTTTCCCCCGAATTCATAAATATTTATCCCAAGAGCCTGGCACGTTAGAAAGTCGCCCGAGCGCGTGAAAATTCCCGGCGCGAGAAAGCTCGCCAAATCGATCGAGCGACAGCTGGCGACGAAGCCGCTGCAACACCGGTAGCCGCTATAGGAGGGATCGCAAAAAAAACGAGGCGAGGAACGCGAGTCGATCGCAGAGCAGTAGAAAGCTTCGAGTAGAAAACGGAAGAGTCGGATCAGACGCTAGGCGATGTCTGCGGGCTTTTTTTCTGGCCGGCTCGTTATATTGTTACGCCATTGTCGTGAGAGATGGTATTTTTCGGCAAAAAGTGGCTGGTGAGGTTCGAGGAGGGGCGAGAGAAAATGCAGCTCTGGAGAAAGGTGGTGTTGGGATGTTTGGCTTTTGGATTTTTTTCTGGTTTGAGGAAGCTGCTAGTTGGGTGATGAATTTCTTTTTTTTGCGGAGGTTTAGCGCTTGGAGTTGGCTTTCCCTGACGATTAGAAAGAGTTGCTTATAGTGGTTATTAATTGGTTCTTAGAATGGGCTAGAACCTGACCTTTCCATTTACTTGTATACTAAAATAAAATTCTGAAAACCGATCGCTTCAGAAACATTTTCCTACTACCAAGAACCCAGCCTAAAAAATCGGCAACGAAAATCCGTATTAGCCTTTCAAATCGGCAGCCGATTTTTCTGCACCTTCTCCGCTTTACGACCCACTTAATCGTCCTCGCGGCAAAAAATTCTCGAAAATCGCCTTTCTCCGCAATCCGCAACTTGGCAATCGTCACCCTGCCAGCCGATAGGCGCCATCGGCAAACAAAGCTCCATACATTATTAGCCGCGTCTGTCTCCGCTCTCGAGTCCATCGCTCAATCCCCGCGCTTATTTCCCTCATTCCGCGCGCCTGCGCACAAACGAGGCTGTGAGAACACTCGCTTATTACGCGAGTGCCAGAGAGAGAGAAAGAGAGAATGCACCGATGATTCGTTTTTTCTCTCTTCACAGAGGCGCATACATACATACAGGCGCTGGCAAGGTTGAGTCAAGCGAGGAAGTGGGTTAACGTGCCAGAGTGCTGATCGAAGCGCGCGACGACCGCGCGCGGGGAGTTTGAATTTTTATAAGAGCGAGGAGAGGAATATAATGCCTTTCTCGGCTCGCCGGCTATTTCAATAATGTATGAGTAATATTTCGTCGCCAAGCGCGCGCGCTGACCCTTTTTCCAGAGAGACAGAGACGCGCTTTAATGAAGATAATAAAGCGCGGAATGCAAGCCGCTTTCCAGTGTAAATATTTAAAGCGCGGGCATAGAAGCTGTATTCCCCTGTCACTGTTTCTTCCGTTCCAATTGAGGAACAAGCGAATTCGGACGCGATCGTCCGGAGCTTAAAGTCAGCGATCGCACCGGTTATTTTGATCTTCCGCAATGCCGTGGAATGTGACTCATCATCGAAAAGAGCTATACAGCCAGTGTATAATTTCCTCCGGCTCTTTTTGTTCCCGAGACTCGCCGTCCCGTTTCGAAATCCTAATTACATTCAAATGAAGTTTGACAGGCGAGCGTGAGCTTTACGATTCGTTCTGGATCCCCCATATAAATTCGATATCTTCGCGATGTTGAGTCAACATACGTGAGCGAGGCCGGCTTCAATTAACTTCGCTCAGCCGTTATGCGCCGCGCTGAGCTAAAAGGACGAAGCGGCTTTGGACTTTGCTTGGATTGAGAGGAGTAATTGCGGACCGTTACGCGATAATGCGGAATTTTTTGAAACAGCCCTAGAGTTTGGCAGAGTGGATTTCAAATTAAGGATCAGTGTGTGTACGTTTGTACTTCGGCTTGATCTCGATTCGAAATTTTAGCGATTCTTGAAAGTCTGGATGAAGCGTGTTTTCAGAAATGCAGTTCGTCGGATTTTTTTCTATCCCAGCCAAATGTCTTATCTTCTTTTAACAAAAGTTCGTAAAACCAGACGAGCAGACTTTCTCTCAATATTCCCAATCTTCATCTGCGCGAAAGTCAAACCCTCGCAACAAAAGATAAGCACGAAGCTCATCTCGAAACTTTTCGCACGGCATCTTTCCACTCTCGCTCTTTCTTTCTTTCTCTCCAGTCTCGCACCTCAAACTTTCATCTCTAAGATAACACCTCGACCCTACAGACATCCCAAAATGCTCTCACCTAATTACACACATAATACAACCAAACCATCGCTACTCCATATCAAAGCGCGAGCGCTCAGATGTACAGTTACAAACGCGGAAAGCTCCCAGTGTAAATTTGCGCGCTCGCGGCTGACGATCTCGGAAAACGATAGTCAACTTACGGGACCAGACATCACCGCTGCCGAGATTTCGCCAATGAGGGCGGTTATAAACACGGTAGTTTCTCGTTTTCCTCTCGTTCCATCGACGGAAAAAAAACGCGCTCTCCTTCGTTAACAGCATACACTCAGACGATCTGTATAATATACCTTCTGGATAAGATCGAGGAACGCGCGCTTTTCAGCTCGGCAGTTTCATTTTTGCTTTCACGCTTCGTCACTGAAACAACCGATCCAGCGTGTAGCTTTCTCCCTTACCCATCCATGTAACCCAAGCGCGCGCACAACAAAACATTATTTTATTAACCCGCGCGCTAATGACATTCCGATCTGTCTATACATAAGTACGCATCTCATCCGCGGCTAACCTATAATCAATGAATCCCACTTCTCGGCGCTTTCTTAACGCTCGGGCCGATCTCGCTCGCGGAAAAAGGGTCAGGCTCGGTCGTACAAAGCGGAAACTATATCCTCCGGCTCGCCGGATTTCATCATCGGCATGCGCGCCGCATAAATCCTACAATAAAGCTTGGGAAATCGTCCGTTTCGTTATTTATAAGAATAATTACGCGCCCCGTCGATACGTTACCGATAGAGAGCTGCGCCTCAAGGAGCGGCTTATCAATATCACCCCGCGCTCGGACGAGATCGGTTATGCACACACAGCTGCCAAGTGAAATCGGCCGATCGATAAGTTGCGAAAGCCTCTCCTTAAAGTTCCTCACTTATAGTATACATCGGACGAAAGACACATAGGTTATGTTCGTTTTGCAAAAATAAGAAGTTATATACAGTGCAGTCGCGCTGCTCGCTCGCAAGTTATTTTCCGCAGTCTAGTTTGCGGCCGTTACGCACGCATCCATTGCCCCCCGCGCGATATCAGTTACGCTTCGTAAAGAGCTTACTGTTGCACGCGCGCGCGCGAGCGAGCCAGCTCACGCTTATGCGCTTCCGGGCCATGCCGTGGAAGCATCCCGCGCGCGCGCGCGCTTAACGACCTACGTGCAAACTGCGCCGCAACTGTGTAAGTACTCCTCGCTAATGCGCGCTGGATATATGTACAAGCTCGTGGATTTTTGCCTTGAGTATACGTGTAGGATCTGGGTATAAGCGGGGTTTTAATTATTTCGCCTGCTAACCGCGCGTGTCAGCGATTTTTTTTAATTCGAAATTTGTGTGTGTATACGGTGAAGATGGGACGTGTACGATTTCTTGTAGGAGTTTTGCTCGCCGGAGCTATGGTAATTGCGGAGATCCAGCTTGGTGAAAAATAAAGAATGGAGGCGCGTTCTTTAGCTGGGGATTTCGAGTAGCAGCAAGTAGACCGAGGCGGATGGTTTTTTAATTTTTCCTCTTTCTCCCTTTTTTCGTTTCGTCGCTGGACGCGAAGCGCGCCTTATGTCGTTTCGTGAATTATGGCTGGTGACGGCTTGATTAGTAGTGTCAACGAAAGTAGACGAGCTCGTCTTTTTTTCGCACCGGAAACGGTCTCTTATACTTCGAAAGTCGTTCTGGAATTTCATAGACACTTCGAGCACGTGGATACAGGCGTCCTCGTGCTCGTTTCGTTATTTTCCATAACTCGCTGCGAGGTAGAAACACAATCGGACGCCGGGGCTGAGGAGCGATTGCAATTAAATAAAATCAAAGAGTATTTATGTACTCATTCAGTCATCCTCGGCGATAGATCGAGCAATAGCTAAACGTTGAGTAATCGAGGGGCGATCGAAAAAAGCCGATAAGAAGACAGCGCCTCTTCTGCAACGCGATTACCGCTCGCGTCGTTATAAAACAGGTCTCATTGGGAAATTATGAAATAAACAATAATCGCGCAAGGCATCGCTATGTAGGATGGTATTAACGCTACACGCGCCTACTTACGCGCCTGTACATACATACAGCATCTCAGGCAGCTGCGAGCGCGCCAAGCCTAATCGCATCGCTATCTGGCACATGCTGGCCTGGGGGCATGTACGGCTTTTATAATATGTATGTGTATCTCGGATCTTGGAGTGCTATATTTTTATGGATGCGAGATGGCTGTGTATATATACGCGAGGCTCTGAGGTCCGAGGTGATTTCGTTGGGGAAACGATAGGTGCGATCGTGATGAGACTGTTTAGGTTGAGAGAGTTGGGTTTGATGATGTAGTTTGTCGTTGAGTGGGAGGATGGTGTTGTAGTTTTCACTTAAGGATGTGCGTTGGTTAAACGTTTGTCTTATGTATTATAAATTATAAGTTTTGTAGAAGTCAGTTAATGTAAATGTACGCTGCCTACACAGTTAAATATTTTTTGAACTTTTTTCAAGAAAATAGTTATTAAGCAAAACCAATGTTAATACAACAACGCGGATTTACTGATAATCATACCGCACTCAAGTGCAAGATGTAAGCACCCAAAATCATCGGAAAATGACATTGTCATTTTCTCCACGACCAAAAGCACATAAACACGTGCCTCACACGCGTATCCACTTTCGAGCACGCGCCTGCGTTTTTTTCTACCGTTATAATTATAATTCAGCGTCACGCGCGCCCGTAACTGTCCACTCTTGCGCGCGCGCATTCCTAACCTAAAAATAGCCAAAAACAAAAATCCCGATCCACACCTCGCACTTATCCAAAAAGGAAGATCGAAAAAGTACGCAATAATTCTTACGGTACTACCATCTCCTGGCCGGCTTATGCCTGCAGAAATCAATGAAAAGCGCGCTTAACCGTTATGCGCCGCGCTTGGCTTTCTGCAATTCTCTCTCCCGCGGCTCGTTTTCCGTAATCGCCGGGCATTTCCATCTCGCGCTCTGTTTCCCCGCTCGCGCGCCAGCTCCTTCCGCGAAAGCATTAGGCTAGCGAAGCGCCGAGTCCTTTTGATCGGCCAGCCGAGTCCTCGCGTCGTCGTCTTGGTTAGTTCGAGTTAACCCAGATCACGACGACACAATGACGTCTTGAGCCTTGCTGCTGGCTCGGTTCGTTTTTCTGGGATTGGATTTTGCGGGGTTTGAGGAGACTATTGCACAGCCTCACGGCTTGCCGCTGTGATTATGGGGCTTTCGAGGACTTTGACGATTTTTAGATGACTCGATCGCGGTTTTGATAAGAGAGGATTAGATGGATAGATATACGGATGCCGCGTTATGATTGAATTCAAATGATTCAGGGAACGTTCGAAAATTTAGTCCAAACTCAAAGCGTTTAACGAAATCGTTTGAATTCAGCATGCGTACTCGCAACCAGCACTCAAGCTCCAATCCCGCCAATTTAAATAATTAGCAGTCATCAATTCCAGAAAAACACTCACCCATGCCGATCCCAACCCAAGCATTCCCCAGCTTAAAAACAAAAAATCACCAGCCGTACACTCCTCGAGCGCAAAAGCCGGAAACCAGACGATCTCTAACCGATCTCGACCTATCGCCTCCTCCCTAAAGTACACAAGCCCACGGCCAGACTCGTCTAACACCTCTATATATATCCTCTCACTCTCTCGCGTTCTACGAGTGCGAAGCGACCTACTTCCGGGCGCCGCCGCTCCGCCTGACTCGCCCGAGGTGGCTTTTGGGAGCCGAGCGCGCGCTTCACTTTTCAACGAGCGCGATAAAGGAGGTTTCTAGACCAGGACGAGCAGCACGCCGCACGGCGCCTCGATTGTTTTGTCTTCGTGTGTAGGTATATATATATATATATATATGTCTGTCTTTGCTACGCCTTTCTTTCATCGTGGCCTTTGTGATTTACCGCGCACACGCGCGCATCTTTGATGTTCGAGGCTGATGGTTTTTGAATGTGTGAGTGTGGTGGGAGAGAGGAAGAGCCGGCTTTGTTTTCGGGAGACGTCGTTTCAACGAAAACGAGAATGCTTTTTTTTCTTTTCGGTGGGAAGCAAGGGGAATGTGCGAATTTAGAGGAGGAAGTGTTTGTTGCAGGAAGCGTTTCGTTGAGGTGTACGCAGAGTTAAATATTTATGATTTGCGTGTAATGTTGAAATTAGCGTCAATTTTATGTAATGTTAATAACTTAATGTTTGCGGTTAAATTAATTTTTTGTTTTGTCTGAAATTGACGTAATTGAGCTTGAGTACGCAAAATTATAATTTTCATTTGCGTGGTTGAATTAATGTTGTTGAAGTTGACAAACTTTTTGCACATCCGTATTGCGTTTTCATTTTACATAAAAATTACGTAAAGTATGAATAAAGATTCGAAAAAATTTTTACTATGTAGAAAAAAAATCAGATTATCTGATTTTATAATAAATTACATAAGTGACGCTCCGTAATAAACTGTCTATTATTAATTAACACTATTGACACACCTATAAAAATTAATAGCACGTACAAGGTCTTCTTAGAAACAAGAATTTTTCATCTATATAAACTAATCCGCGCTAACAACTTCTTGTAGACATCGGCAAGAAATTTCTCAACACCTCATTTATCGGCTCGAATCGGTCACACTCCGTTTGCACTTGGATCCCCCTCCCGGTTTTTATACTCTCACCGCGACTCACAAAACCCAACTGTCGCAAAAAATCACAAACATTTACCTTAAAATTAAAAATCCTCACAGCCGAAACCTAACCTCAAAAGTAACGTTTTCCTCGTCGAACCAGAAGAAAAAAGCAGGAAGGATCGCTTTTCCCGTAACCCCATACACAATTCACATCCGATATCCTCATGCACGCGCATGCAGATACACACACGCATCCGAGCGCTTTCTCACGCTTGCTAGCAGACGACGCGTAACGCAGCTCCGAGGACAGACACTCACACATCAGAGAGAAGCTGCGCGCTGGGGAAAATCCGCGGATTTATAATTGTCGTGGGAAAAAGCAGCCGAGAGAGGCGCGAGATTTCCGCGCTCGTAATTGCACGGCGACCGTTACGCCTCGCGCCTGTAATCCGAGCGGTTTTTCGAGGCGGATTATCGGGGGCGCCGATCGGGATGAGTCGCGCATGCGCGGGAGTAATTAGAGAAATGACAGCGGAAGAAGGGCTGACTTGGAAATTTTCAATTTGTATGCGTGAAAATGAGATGAACGCGAGAATGGTTCGCGCGCGAGGTCCGTTAGCTTTCGTTTGATTCGTTCGATAAGGTGTGTTCGTGTATACAGTTATTAGTAGGAATTAGTGGGTGGTGCGATTTCAATAATGCCACTGTTTTACGGTTAGTCCACGCGGATTGTTCGAGCAATTATGAACAGAAATAGACGCGAGTAGAAACGCGTTCGTTAGTGGGATCGGTTAGAGATCCATTATTCGAAGTTCTAGGGCAGAAAAAGAATTTGAAAATTTGGCTTGCAGTAGTTTTTGCGGCTCTCCTGCTCCATTTACAAAGCCTGCCGCTCGCAAATTATCCTTAAACCGGCCACATTGAAAAGAACGAGCCGTTTCCAGGAATCGGTGGCAAAGCAGCGTGAAATGTGACATAATATGTCCTGTACAGTAATGCAAAATCGGTTAAAACAGTAAACTCACTTATGCTCTGTTATTCGTGAAACGCATTCCGATTATCAAAAGCAACCAACACAATAATAAAAAATCCCCAATAACATCAATATAAGTCGATTAAATTTCTCTATAATACCGATCGATCAGACCAGGCGACGGATCCCTATCGGTCCGAGTTTCACCTACGCGCGATTTCTCACCGAGATCTGGACCGATCAAGAGGGAAAACGCGATGACTAATAAACGTCGCACTTGCGCGCGTGCGCGAGAAAAGCGTATCATTTGCGCGGATTTCTCGCTGATAGTGCGGATGTAAAAAGTTTCACGCGTGATCGGTCGCTTATACTGCAGCTCTCCGATATAATCGGAACGGACGTGACTCTCTCGCTGCGCGCTGTGAGTGGGAAAATCGGGCATTCGGAAAGTTATGCGGCCTGGTCTCTTACCGATTTCTTAGGAATTTTTCGAAGGATGTTTTACGAGTTTTTAGGGAATTAGTGGACCGCCGCTTTGTTTTTGCCGCGGTTACGAAACAGCTCTGGTGGCTGATGAGTGACGTTTTACGGCTTTAAGATGGCAAATCGGTTGCAATCTCCGATGCGCGCGATTTAATAGCCCCCGATTCATAATCGCGATTTGCATGCGGAGATAGGAGCAGCTGCTTTCTAAGAACTCATTATCGTCTGGCCGTATCCTAATTGAATTACGCGTTGCGGGTTAAAATGAAAAAGGAAGCGCTTAAGATTACATGAGCTGTTATTTCGGTTTCCTTATTACCATCTTAAAACCGCTCAGCCATGCTGCTCTAAAAGATCGTTAAAAACCACACTGCAGAATCTACTTATTACAAACCTTAACTCGCTCTTACAAACCATACACCTCACGCTGCAACAAAAGTTACTCTATTACCCAGAAAAACTGTCGCTCACAAAACACGACCTCGCCCCTCGACGCTAATAACCCACCCAACATTGAAAAAAAATCCCAAATCACACCTCGACTCTCTCCTCCCACGACTCCACACACTCTTATCACGACCAACCAACCAATCCCTCTAATGTCTCCGCTCGCTAGTCCATACAGACACACATCGATCGCTAAGTCTCCAAGAGCTCGGCGTGCACAGTGGATTATAGCTGCGGTTGACGATTAACAGACCGCGACGCGCGCGCTCAGTTCCCACAACTAGCCGACACCGAAACTAGCCTTTACCTTTGCGCTGCGGCCGTTACGAGCTTTCCCCCCGTATACCGATCGGCTGGCCTTGTTACGCTTTATATACGATGGATTTTGCGTGCGCGCGTGGATATTGTCGTGTGATTAGGGTGTATATAAGAGAGATGTTGAAGAGGACTGACACGAGGCTGTTTCTTTTCTTTCGATGTCGGAGCGCGCGTGAGCCGTGAGAAAAGAAATCGGCTTGCCGATCGCGGGCGCGTAGAAAGTGTTTTTTGCGGAGAGCTATGGGATGATTGCGGCGAGCGTTCATAATTCGCTATGGCTGCGACAAGGGATTCGCTCTACATTTTTCGAGGGATCGCTATCGGAAATATCGGTAAACGGAACTGACTTACATTTTTGCATAGTTACGAGATTCTATTTAGACGTGATCGTTGCTTTCGAATAAACGAATTAAAATATTATCCATATTCCAGAACAATTTGAATATTCGGCTGTTCGCGAGTACTGTTGCCTCGATCTGCAATCACTAAGTCGTATTTAATATTCATCTCTCAATAAGGCGAATGTCGCCATTAGACGCTTTCGTACCTCGCCACCCGACTATACCGGTACGTGGCACCGTTTCAGCCGAATATTCATCCGATTACGCTTTCGCTACGAATGAACTAACGAAAATTCCTCTACGACGCATTTGTGCAACGCGCATCCAGCGAACAATGCACGCACTTACGAACCTGTTGTTAATCGCATCATTTTCGTAAACTCTCTTAAACAGCCGGAGATAGACACAGGCGCGCACTCAAGGAGTCTGACAATCGGCCATTACGAAAAATTAGTTATCGCCGATGACACACGGGCTTTCTAACGAATGACTACGCAAAAGTCATCGACACAGCCCGAATAATCCCGCCTGTCACATGCCTACATACACACAATCCACACACCTGTCGCAACGGGTTCCATCAGTAGGTCTGTTCGCTGTGCCGCCCAGTTCGCGCGCGCTTGCGAAAGGGGTCAGGCCCGAATAAGAACAAGGAACGCCGCGGCTGTCAATGTACTATTAACGAGGAGCGAATGTTTAATTGATGGTGCGTGGGCGTTGATTTGGCACGTGTTCGGGGCTAACACCGTTTAGCGGGCTAATTGGGTATACGGTATATATACGTGATTGTAATGAGGTGGAGACGCGGTGTTTTTTTTTCATGGGTGTTTAAAAAGTAGGTGAGGTTAAGGTAAGACACTATTTGCGGATGTGCGAGAACGTTTGGCTTAGGTGTTGGTGACGAATTGTTTCTCTGCCGGATTCGAAACTCAATTTGCGAGAAAAAATATGTACCGGATTCTCGGATCGAGACGGAGCTATTAGTTGTCACTTAGCGAGACAGTATAGAGATCAAACGAGGGCTTTGGAAAAGTAGTTTCTGGAAAAAGTAGTTACTATTTTTTTTTCGGTTGACTTTTCCAGGCGTTCTACGAGAGAAGTGAAAATCTTGGGGTCTGTTACGGAATTTCTGAGGCGCTTTTCCGAGCACGTAAGAGCTATCGTAACCTACTTCTTGTTTGAACGGAGTTAAACTTCTGAAATGTTAAATCTCGGGGCGTTGAATGCCGAGTAGCTCATGCATAATGTACTGTTTTCAAAAAACAATGAGCATGTAGCGTACTTTTCGCCGGAGGAATTTCATCTGAACTTAATTTGAATATTTTTTAGGTTTTTAGAACGTGATAATATCTTTGCGCGAAGTGTTAGCGCTCTAATAATAATTTCGAACGATTAATCTTTATTATTGAATACTTTTTATTTATAAAATTATTTAGTTTGTCGCTTTAATTTATAAAAAAGACTTGAGTCTTTAAAACTAAAATAAAATCCCAACTAAACACAGTTAAAACCATCGTGTTTTGTGTAAACGAAAAACAAAATACCCATGATTAAAAGTATCGAGTTTTTGTATATTATCTTAATTAATACACTAGTAGAAATTAAACGTCTATCAACCTCACCACACAACGTCACCCACACCATTCAAAACGAACCAACCTCAATCACCACACCTAACCTCCCTCAATAACCCACCCCTCTGCAACAACCACATCAAAAACGTCTCTTACATCCACACCTCCAGAGAGCCGGCCGGTCCACTCGGCGAGCACAGCGTCAGGCTGACCCGATTTCCTCGGCGCGCGCGCGGTGTCCTTGACCGAGGAGAGGCCGCGTATAGCCGCCGCCGGCCGAAGATGGTATCGGCCAGGCCTGCCTGCCTCGGCGGCGCGAGGTACCGTTAAGCACACGTATACACTACACGCCGAGCGCGTAAGAGCCGAACAACCTGCCGGCTCGGCGAGCCACCTTTCTCGCTGCTGCTGCTGCTGGGTTTTTTTTCTTTTTTGTCGGGCTCGCTTGCCGCTCGAGGTGGAAGTGGACGGTGGATGATTAATTAATTAGCGGGTGGTTTGGGTGTGATGGATTTGAGCTGTGGAGAGTTTGTTGAACGTTTTTTTTAGGATCGGAGGAATTCGTTAAATAGCCGCAAGGTGGTTGATAAAAATTCAATTTACGCCTCGGTTGTACAATTTAAACCTCATAAACCTGCAGCTTCCTTCCAAGCACACACCAATCAGCTTTTCCAAAAAGCAGCGCGCCTCGTTAACTCAACCGAAGCAGCATAACGAATCGACCGGCCGCTCTCCCGCGTCCATTCGAATTCCTCGGAACATTCCTTCAATCGCGCTCTCCTCGCTGTATATATATATACGTATGCAACACGACCGTTTGCTCGGCGCGCACGCGGAGAATGCCGAGTCGACTCGAGCGCAACAAGTGGTAGCAGCGATCGATTTATATCGCCGGCGCGCGCACTCGCGTTTGTTCGATGAAACGCGGCTTTTCTTTGCCGCCGAGCGGAACGCCGCGCGGCTTTCGAGATGGAGATGTTCGGAGTCGATGGGGCTTCGCTTGTGGGAGCTGTGCGCTGTGTTTTATTGCTGGAGGGAGGGATCGATCGTTATTGTTTTTTTAGGTGGATTTATGAATAAGAGTTACTGGTTTTTTATGTTTATAGAGGTGTTTGTTAAAAATACAAGATTTTGTACAGATTATTAATCGAACGCTAATTTAAGGCAGACTCTAGTTTCAATAATTAATCCTGACTAATAGAAACCCTAAATCTCCATAAAATCTAACACTACCACTCAAACCAATCATTGCAATAAAACACAAAACGGCGCGAAGCGCGTCAATTTCACACCGATAGCCGATCCCATCCCGCAACAGCTCCCCAAGGTCCCCCGGCGCATCCACACAACTACACTCTCCGCGCAAATTCAGCGGAACGACGGCTACCTCGCACACGGCGGCCGGCTTATTTGAATAGAAACGCAGGAAATTCCACGGAGCCATTGTTCCCTCTCTCTTTCTTGCGGGCACGCGCGCGCTTCATCGGCACTCCGCTCGCGTGGAATCCCCCATGTGCATTGGATGCATAATGGGCCGAAGGACGCGCCGGCTCCGTAATGCCAGCCTGTGTCCGGCTCCCTCGGGGATAGCGAGCTGCGATGGTTTGGCTTCTTTTTGTCTATTGTTGGACGCGAGCGAAAGTATGGCTCTGGTGGGAGGTGTTGGGTGGGGATTGAAATGTTTATCGGGAGGAAGTTGGGATTGAGTGCGGTGAGATAGGTGGTTGGCGAGCGCGGCGAGTGAAACTATGTAGAGGAATTTTATTTGAGCGAGTTTATCAAGAAATCGCAAGCTCAGAATCTGATGGTTTCGATGACTTGATAACTCGCGCGCTGGGGGAATATGAGCTTCCGCTGTTCCTTTGCTCTTCATTTCCGTTACTCGAGCTAGGAAATTAAAATTTTCGCATAATAGTGATGGATCTTGTCTAATTATCTCGTATCCCATACTACAAAACCTGGCAATCATCCACTAAACACCGCCTCAACAATCGAGATCGGTAAACGCCTCTCCGATCTCCCAAACAGATCCAGCGTCTCACAAACCCATCAGACTCATATCAATCACACCCTGTAACTACCGTTCCGCTTTCCTCTCTATTATGTATATATACTCACCACAGAAGGGCACGCCCTCTGGCTTCCACGAGCCGTCCTCCTGGCACTGCCTCCTCGCTGGGCCGAGAAGTTCAAAGCCGCGCTCGCAGGTGTAGGTGGATATGGTGCCGGGTGCGAAGCTGGTACCTGGTGAGCCCAGTGGGCCATCTTCTTCGTCGAGAACGTCTTCGATTGAAGGCCCGCTGAAGTGCACGGTGCTGTGTGCTGGTGCGCCTGGGTAGCCGCATCTTTGGCTGGATTCTGGAAATTGAGATTGAGTGATTAGTTAGTTGGGTAAGGCCTCTTTAATTGTTTTTATTTAAATAGTTGACAATACAATAATAACTATGTATTACAATGTATGACTTTATAAATTATTATATTTATAGGTAATAGTTACTTTTGAACATATTTTTATTATTATACGTAATGTAGAATAATAAGCAGAAGAAATAATAAAAACGTTTTCGGTCAATTTCTCGACCTTTTATGATCATTCGTACATTTTGCTTATTATCAGCAAGAAAAAAGAGTATATAATGCAGTTATAATTACAATAATATTTATGACTAAAACCGTAATTAATTAGCTTAGATTCGAGTTTTAGATTTCGACTCTTTTTCTCCGATTTCAGGCGCATGCGTTTGAAGATTAAATCTTCGATTTCTCAAAAACATGAAAAACGAATTTAACAAAGTCTGTGGAGAATCCACAGATATAAATCCGGATGAAAAAATAAATAGGAACTAATTAAAATGTAAAAAGTTTGCATTATTATTGATGAAATTGTAGCAGTTTGGACTTACAGTTCAATCATAGAAAGAATCTAACAAAATTTGTACAATAAAGCATAAGCAATTTAAACTCCCATCATTCTACCAATTATATTTATACAAACTGATAAGCAAACGCTCAACAATACGTTCCAGAATTCCCATGACAGATCTTCTATCGAACCAAGCCACGCGCCGTTAGACACCAACGCACCACCCAACGGTAATCGCGCCGAGCTTAATTTATTTAAATTCCCTCCCAATTACACACATTTCCAGGAGACGAAGACAGAAAAAAAACACCTAATATTATGAAACAAATCATTATCCTTATCCAAGCGCTCGATCAATCCCGCAGCAACAACCGCGCCTGCTAACAACTTCCTCGCGGCTCTTCCTCCTCGCCTAACCCCCTCGAGACAATTACACCCGGGGCTTTCCGCGTAGAAATAAAAAAAATTGAAAAATCCAATCGAAACGCGCGGCTTTTTACACCGGCTCACCGCAGAGCACGCCCGACTTATTAGAAAGTGGAAAACTCATCCCGTTACGTAAGAAGCTTCTGCCGCGGCGCTTCTTCCCATTATCTCATCTGCTAGCGGCGCGTCGTCTGCTAAATAAAACATACGCGCGCGCGCTCGCTGGGGAAAAAAGCGGCGAAATTAAGACGGCGCGGGACGAGAAAGCGCAATTTCAGCGCGACGATTATAGAAACTTATTCAAATATACGAGCGAGCGCGGCACGTGCGGAGAAATTATTATATACGTGCGCGCGCGCGCGCAGAGGGGACGTATCGGTGCGTTTCTTGCATTGTTTTGTACTGAAGGATTATAAGTTTTTTTTTGGCTGAGGTATGGGTGATGGTTTTGAAATGCAAAAGCCTCACTGGATCTTTATCTTCGATATTATCGAAGAATCTATTCTTTCTAACGATTGCGCAAATGTTTGCAGTGCTGGAAAAAAGTGTTTTCCTAGCGCTCACGTTTAGCCAAAGGAGAGAAATTTTATATAATTTCAGAAAGAAAGCCGCCGACAGTTAAATTTCGCGTGCCTCGCATTGCGAATACAAAACGAGATGCGCGCGCGCTCGCGCTGTGGAAAAAAGAATCGCCGTAAAATATGCGCTTTTGTAATTGTTAGCTTCCTTCTGTTACTCAGTTTGAAGTTTCATCTATAAGTTACGTAAACATTACCTCCGTTACGTAAGCCCACAACTAATTAATTAAATATTAAAATTTCCTCACGACTCCGTTCTTCGACAAACAATAGAAACACGACAATTTGCATCAAATCCATATACCACAAATTCGTAATCCCTCTTTACACACACAAATCAATCATCCCAAACTCTCCGTGACCTGCCCACCTCTCATATTTACACATCCGCGCGCAACTAGAAACGAAAAAGAAAAACTGTCGCAAGCGCGGGGGACCCACCTCGCGTGAGTCCCGCGCGTCATTAAAATCACATATGCGCATTCGAAACCGAGAAGACAAGCCATTACGCGCTCGTGTCATTACGCGCTGGTCTCGATTGTATGCAGCCAACTGCGCCGTCATTACGCATGCGAAAATGTCTGTCTATATGTGTATCGGCGACTCGCTTGCGAAATAAGCTCGAAGCCCACGCTGGCTTCGCCTTCCTTTTTTTCTTTTTGCTTTCCCCCCCTTCGGGCTGTGCGCTTCCTGTGCAATGACGAGAAAGAGAGAGAGAAAGAGGAAGTTGAAATAGAAGAGAGATAATGCGCGCGTTGCTGGATTTTTAACGAGCTCGCTCGGTTTCTTGCGTTTCGCGCCGCGAGGTGGTTCGGGTTGGGATTGTGGGCGTTTTTTGTTTGCTTTGGAGGTGTACCGATCTCGGCGTGGTTCGATGTTAATTTTAAATGGTTGGGTTGGGGTTGATCGGAAAAGCTATTATAGATCAAGAAAATGTACGATAAAAACAATTAACTAACCGTTAATTGCTCTCTATCCAAATTCACCAAATTACCGATAAAGGCCCTATAACGACCTCGCTTATTCATCTACTATCCAACCTCACGAAACGATCACTAGAACAACCTTACCGCTAAACGACACAGCAAAAGGCGAAAGTCACGATAAAGGGACGCGAAGAATATTCTCGTTTCGGGGCGAGCTTCCGCCGGATAATTGGCAAAAGAGCAGCGGGCGGACATCGGCTTAGATCCCAGTCGCCGATTTGCCTAATATGACCGGTAATAATAAAGAGAAAACGAAGTTGCGAGTGCATACGCGAGTGAGGAAACCATTTTTCCGGGAGGATGCGTCGCTTTTTTCCTTTCCTTCGCGTTTATAATATTGCCCAAGCTTGCTGAGATTTATGAAACGCATGGATGTTTGACGGCTCGGGTTTTTCGATACCGATCTTTTTATTGCCATTTGATTAGTCGGATAAGTGAATTGTCAAGAATTAACGAGGCATTAGAACGTCAATTCCGCAAAGATAAATAGATAAACCGTTTATTGCAAAACGAGGCGACGATAACAGTCATCACGCGTTTACACTACCGATTTCTTATCCCGGCGCGGATAGCCGTAATTACGCGATTGTTAAATACCTACAAATTACGCATAGCAAAGAAACGTTCGCTTTTTGCTGCCCCCACAAATATCAGCGCTATATACACGCTCTCCGGAATAACCATTGCGATTAAGCTACTTTTTAAACGAGCTCCCCCACCACCTCCCCGCAGAAAATTCCCTACAATCTTCCTAAACACACACTTCATCCAGCTCGCAAAACCGTATCGAAAAAGCGCAAACTGCGAAAATTACAAAGCAGATCGGCACGGAATCTATATACACTCCCGGCGTTTGTAAAACGGCGACGCCGTTAGCTCTCGGTGCGCACGCGAAATCGATAGTGTACACCAGAGATTTCCTGCGATTAGAAAATACCTCCTTCCTCCTCTAACCCCGGCCCATGTCTCCTTCCTTTCCCTTTTCGCGCCGCGCGTTCTAAATAATCGGGCACCCAACGCGGACGTCTTTGTAAACGGTTTTGCGCCGGAATTCTGGAGTTCTTCTTTTGCGGATGGGTTTATGAAAGTTTATAGAGACGGAGAGAGGCCGGACGTTTCTTATCACGGATTTTCATCGGGCTTTCTGGATCGTGCTTCTTTGCCGGGGTTCGGATAATGTATAATCGGAGCGACTTTTTTTGGTTGGTGGGGAGTGCTGGTTTCGTTGGGAAAAGTTTGAATGTGAAATCGGTTTTTGCAGGATCGCAATCGGGAATCGGTGCCTTTGGATTACGGTAATTCGACTTTCAGATTAGACTGCGTGCCATTCCACATTCCCGCCGATAAATTCATCAAAAATCCATTCGCCCATCAATCTCACATCTTAAGCCTCCGCACCGATATAATAACCTTCAGTAGCGAATCTCTCCCCATCATAATTTTTCAATCAAGTCCGATCTCGTCACGATTCCCGATATATTACTCAATTATCGAGAAAATCGATCCCCCACCGATCGCTTCGAAAAATCGCCTGCGACCTTTTGCCGATTTATATACGTGTATATGTATATATAGAGACAAGGCAGCGCTGCGGCGTTCTGCATTTCTCTTGAGCTCGCGCGCGCAGTTCCGAGGCGAATCACCGCGCAGATCCGCCTAATGTAGGTTGCCAGGCCGCGCGCCTTTTCTTTGCGGATCCGCGTTTACGCCGCGACGGCGACGAGGGGATTTGCGAAAAATCGAGTTTTTCTGCTGTGGGGGTTTGGATTAAGGACGTTTTGGTATACGGAGAGAATTTTTTAGATAAAGTTAAAGATGGATTATGGTAAATATGGGACGAGTAGCTAACCTAAAAATTATGGGCAGCTGAAGTAAAAATTGTAATAAATTGCTATTATTTTTACCGTGCTACGTATAATTTTTAGGTTATGTACGACTCAACCTAGGTTTATATCATTATATTCATGTATATTGTTAGAACGGCTTTTGTATTGATAAGAATTAATTAGAGTAAAAGTAGAACTTTAAATTTAATGACGTTCCAATATTGTCCAAACGAAAACCAACAACATCCACAAACAACTGCAACTCCAACATCACAATCAAACCCATCTCATCAAAGAAAATCCAATCAGCTCGAATCGCGCAGCATCACGCTCCAAAACAATCCTCCAAAAAACCATAACCATCAACACAGCCTTATCAGCATACCGGCATCGAAGTGGCACGCGTCCAGGCGACAGCTAGTACGTATACCCACAAGATTCACTCTCCCGTCCGACCTTCGCTCCTGGCGCGATTTTCAAACTGGCCGGGCGCACAAAGGGCCCCGTTATACGCGCGCCGTGGGAAATGCACGGCTGTATTAGTAGGTCGAGTGCGTGAGCCGGCTTTTATAATTGAACGAGGACGGGCGCCGTCTTTTGTTTTCGTATGCGCAACTGCAGCTTAATCTACGAGAGCTGCGCTGTGTGTACCTCAAGGCTGGCATAACGAGCGCTGTGAGCGTGGGTGTTGCGTTTATAGAGTAAATTGGTTTGCGAGTGATTTGGATGAGGAGCAGGGGGGGGGGATGAGATTCAAGTTCACACGTTGCCGCGTTGAATGATGCTTTGGGGGCTGCGTTAATTTAGCGATTTACTTTACCGCGGTTTTGTGAACGCTGTTAATGAAAAGATTCGGAAAATTACCGAGGATTGAAGTCAAGTGAAAATAGTCTAAATTCGAAAATAATACATTTGCACAATGCAAAATCCCTGGTCTATATAAAACCATCCAGAAATCTCGCTTTCCACGTCGCCCTCAAACACGTAAACATCCGCACCGTCCAGTTTTTCCTACCGCGCCGCGTCATTTATAAACACAGAGCCCGCTCCTTAGTAAGTTTCGGCTTATACGCGTAGTCCGCGTGCAACGGGTCTTTTTTTCGTTACTTGGTCAGTGGGACGCGGCTACGTGCGCACTCGAGCCGAACTAGGCTCTTTCGTTTTCGTCCGCGGCTCCTTTTTTTTTGTGTGTCGGCCGAAGAACGGGAAAAACTTTCGGTGCCTGACGTAGTGTATTTAAGTAAACGTTCATATTCGCGGCTGGGCAGCGTTTAATTAGCCTTTAATCTAGGCTCGTTTTGCGGTTGCGACCGATGCTTATAGAATCAGCTGGAATCCGGAATTCCGTCTATTACAAACTCGCAGCGATCTCCCGCAAATCAAACCCCGAGCACGCACGGAAAAGGCCATATATACACGTAAAAAACGGCGTTACCGCAACAGGCCCATTACCCTCTCCTATACATTACCCGTCCACGCATCGATTATACCTACAGCTACACTTACGCGCGCGGCATCCCTAAAGAGGTGAAACGCGCTCCGTAAATTATGCGAGCTCGTGGCGGAGCTATTAGCCGGGGCTAATTAGTTATTGCGACGGCCGCGTAGGTCTATATATATATATATATACATATGAAATACGATTGTCGGCCTGGGAGATATATGTACATGCGTGATGCTTACGCGCGAAACGAGAAGCGCAATAATAAAGTGCGTGTGCTCGCAAGTGCGAGAGGAACGCGGAAGTGAGTGCGAAGGGTTATTACAATCGGCGCGCCTTTAATTACGGTGCGCCTGCGATTACGTGGAGGTAAGCGTCGGGCGAGGGTTGCTTTTAAAGGGTTATTGCGGTAGGCGTTGATCGCGCTTTTTTTTAAGTGTATGTGTACGTAAGCGGTCGATTTGTTATCCGTTGCTTTAATGCAGCTATAACGTGAAAACGTTGAGCTGTGCCGTCTCTCAAAAGTCGCTTCACACCAAGTCAATCGAAGCCAAAAAATCAAACAGCTGGAGAAAGAAAAGCGCGATACAACCGACGCACGATCGGAATCGAAAAGCAAAGAGACCGAATTAGAAATCGCGCGGCAGTCACGGGTGAAAATGCCAAGGCGGCGCGAGCACAGCGTCACTTAAAACTCGCGGCACTCTCTCCCGTCTTCGAGGAGCGCGCGCACGAATCGAACAATCGAAAGTGAGAGATCGGCCGAGAAATAAACCAGCCACCACCGCCGTCGTGGTGTAGAAGATAAAGTTTCGCTAGCCGCCTGTATGTGTGTAACCGACACCCCCGCTCGATTTCGAATTTCTTCTCTGTATGTATGTGTGTGTGTGTGTGTGTGTGTGCCAAAGGTGTGTGGAGTTGATAATTATTTTTGTTTGCGAGGGGGCGGCGTGAAGATATTTCGCTTTCACCGCGTTATACATTAACATACCGGGCTGCGTCGATTATTAACACGCGGCCCGCTTGGATAATCCAGAGGGGAGTCCTCGAGATTGCGCGAGCTGGATTTTTCGTAGCCGAGAGATTTTCCGGAGATTATTATACGTTATGCGCCGGCGCGCGATTATTACCTTTGTGCGCTTGGATATGTTATATGAGGCTACGTGCGGGGATGGAACTTTGGGTTATTTGAATGAATGTCTCGGAGATTGCACAAGTCTGTGTGTGTGTGTGCTAGGACGGTTTTGCGTAAAGCTCGCTTTGGAGATGTAATTAAGGGGCGAAGAGAGGATGAGACTGAAAAGTGGATTGTTTTAATTGATGTTTAGTAAATGGTGATTTTTAGGTGTTTGAGTGATTTTATAGAAATTATAAGGGGTTTGGTGAAAATTTGAATACTCTTATTCTTAGTAGCAATTTCACGTTTTTTTATGAAAGTACGGATGAATCACAATTTTGCATGACAGGTGCACGTACATTTTTCTCTATGCGCTCAAAAAATTACGTTTCAAAACTTATCCTCAATTTTTTCTTAATGTTTTAATAGATAATAAACGGTGAACTTTAATTTCTATTTTACACACGAGATCCCGAACAGCAACTACTCTTACAACATTTAATTGCAAAGTATATCAGTAATTTATAACTCTTAATAACAGGCTTGACTCAATCCACCCTATATCACTTACATCTAAAAGCCACGATAAAACATCGATAACCCCCAACCCAACCTAATTTCTTCATCATACCAGCATACCTCTCTCAAATACCAACCACCGTTTTAAAGCATTAGCATCGACTCGAGCTCTAAATACCCTATTCCGTCTTATAACCCAGCGCCACGGAAACGAGCGAGCCGAGAAAAATGGAGAAGAATCTCGCAAGCGCGCGAGTCTGTATACCGTTTTTGCAGTACCCGAGAAAACACTTAGGCCGACTTTCGCAGTTAAGTAATTTTTAAGCGCTTAGCGGCCTACCGAACTGCCAACGGTGTGCCGCTTTAATTGTTCGCCGGACGATTGTCTTCTTCTTTTTTTTTTTAACGAACGTCTTAATTGTCGGGCTTTAACGCATTAATGGGGCTCTCGGAATTGGACTGAAAATGGGCGGCTTTTCGCGTACCGAAAGCATAAAATTAACCCAGTGCGTGATTAAAGTTGTTAAAAGCCGATGCCGCGCGCTCCGGCAAAAATTTGAGAAATCGATAAGCTGGTCGCGACTTTGTAATTAGGGGAAATTACACTGTGAACAATTTTAGAAAGTGCTTGGAACATTTTGAATTTACATGGCGATGTCTTGGCGAGTGAAGCGGCAAGTAGCCGGGAAATCAATTTCTATATTAGAGCCGTCACGTCGTAGGTGTCAACGACTCGTCAAGCTTACAATAATGTGATTGCGTCAAATTTATTGCAACAAAATAATAAGTTTTGCATCTAATTTAAATATTTAACGATTCAAACGACGCCACTAAAACCAAAATGCCACTTCGAAATCCACCAACCCAATACATACTCAAACGCTTGGGAACACACTCGTAAAATTCGCCCATCCCCAAACCGCGTCTCAAAACCGGCTTATCACCGAAAAATTCACAGTTACAAATCGATCTTCTCTCGCTGCTTGTCCGACAAAAACGAACTCGCTCAAGCCGCGTAACGGTCCTCGCTCGACACATGTGCGCCCGCGCCGCTTATATACGCATATACATGCACGCGCCAATACTATATACGTGAACGCACCTTGCGCGCCGGCGAGGCCGGCTGCCAGCAGGAACAGCCCGACCAGTGCCATCCTCAGCTCCATCCTGAACATCCTCTTCTAGAACTCAGCTGGACCTGATATATATATACCACGTCTATATATATCTAGGCGAAGAGAAGAAACAACCAACAAACGCTGTCACACACGCGAACGCGGTTTATGTTATATAACACCAGTGTCCTCTTATCGCACGCGCTCCTCGCACCTCATAGTTTCTTATCCGCTCACTATATATAAAAACCGCAAAATTAACTGAGCGACTCGCACTATGTATAACAAATCCAAAGTCCAGATGGGCAAGTCGGACGCGCGCGCGTTGGCTGGCGCGAGGCTAACCGTGGCTCTCGTCCTCGAAGACTGAAGCCGCCTGAGCCGAGCACGCCGGCAGGAAGTC
This sequence comes from Eupelmus azureus, assembly GCA_030522685.1. NCBI lineage: Eukaryota > Metazoa > Arthropoda > Insecta > Hymenoptera > Eupelmidae > Eupelmus > Eupelmus azureus. The sequence goes on from JAPYZA010006993.1 coordinate 25,098, forward strand.
ACTTCTCTTTCCCTCTTTCTCCGCGGCAAGCGCGCACCGAGTGCTCTGTGTGTAGCCCCACTCCACCTGCTGCCCGACAGCACGTGATGCGTTTCACAGAGCACGCTGTGCCGCACGCCGTGCTGTCGCTGTGCCTTCTTGTCGATAGCAT
>JAPYZA010006994.1:0-14171 GCA_030522685.1 Eupelmus azureus
AACCTCCACATACTACTCTAACGTTCCCTCGCTATCTCCGATCACCACTTTATCATTACTCACACGCTCGGCGACACATTTCCTCCGATATCAAAACCCCCCCGGTCATGCGATCCAGCCTCGTAAAAACTCCTCTAATACTCCCTTCTCCTCTCCTTACCTCGCCCGAGAAAAAAAGCTAGCCTCGACAGTTTTGCGCGTAGGCGGCGCACGCGCTGCCTTTACGATCATAAAACGTCATCGAAGCGGGGGCGCGCGCGTATGTCTATACACCTAGAAATCCGATACACATCGCGGTGGGCGGCCGAGCGGCTAAATTGCTCAATCCTTTTCGTCGCGCGTTTCCTCGAACGCGCCGCTGAGAGAACACTTCCGCGGCGGGCAGGGACGGGGAATAATAATTTATCGGGTATGTCGGTGAGATCGATTGGAAGTGGACGGAGCTGAGGTTGCTGGGATTAGCGTGAGGGTATTGTTTGGCGTGCTGGCAGATTTAAAGGATTTAATTGCAAAATTTTAGGTTGGATGAGGAGGTGAAGATTTATGCGAGGAGTTTGTGGGAATTGTTGGGAAATGGATTGGTTGCTTTGGAATGAGCGGGAAAATAGTAACGCGGAGAAATTCGAGACGATTTGAATCTGAAGTAATCGCATCGACGAATTCCTTTGGTATCCAGAAATTTTACATGGATATAAATATTTGTTTATCTGTCCGCTGCGTATAAATGACTCAATCGCTTAAATTGTTTTTATGTAACGCTTGTTTTGTAGCAAATGCGAAGCAATAAGAAGAGATTCTTATTAGTTTGATTTATTGTATTATTCGAAGCTTTCCTACAATGCGCTATACAGATTTTCAGAGTAATAAAGAAAAAAATACAAGAAATCTAGTGAAATTTATTACAGAAATCGCTCGTTCATACGACGCAGCAAGCACTGCTTTCGCGAAAATCTGATATGCAAATGCAACTTTGTTGCTCAAAAGCAGTCCCAAGAAAACACGTTAACCATACAATTTTCACCAGCGCACCTGACAAATTCGCCCAAAATTTACGGCTCAATTATTTACGAAAACCCCGGGAAAAGTTTGCGAATACCGGAAAATTGTCAATCCATTATCCAACTCGCGCGCTCGCGGCGGGGCGTATGTAACAGCGACACTTTAATCAACGCTGATGATGCAAATTTAAAGCGAATAATTATCTCTTTGTCAAGCGCGCGCATTACGCCGCGGCGCATTGTTCGTAATTAAACGTTGTGGAGGCCTCGTGCCTTGTAATTGACACGCGCGGCCCCGGATAATTGCGAGCGCGATGACGAAAGTAAGCGCGGAATGGAAAACACGCGCTAGCTGGCCGCTTTTCCGCGAGTTGTAGTATAGGCGCGTGTGCCGTTCTGGCTGCACCGAAATTTACTTATATATGATTTTTTGATAGTGGCTTGTTTTTATGCGTTTGGATGTGGAACAGAGATTATAATTGGAAAATATGGCTGTTAGGTGTGCGCTGGGTATAAGGTAGGAAGGTGAGATTGTTTCCCTTAGGGAAGATTAAATACCGGAATTTTGTGTTGGTAAGTTGTAGTGAGTTGTTTTTGAAAATCTTATCTTGCTTGAAAATAGCTTGTTTGATCGCAGATAGGGTGGTTATTAACGAGTTTTTAGAAAAAAATAATATAAAAATGTAATTAATAATGTTGGAAAAATTTCTCGCTGCGTGTTACTATTATTAAGGTGATTCAAATACCAAGCGAAATACTTGAGATTTTTAAAAAGTTTTTTTATAATGTAGACATTGCAAAAGTTTAATAGTAAACAAAAATTTAGGGTAGATTATCGACTTTAATATTTTATAAAACTACATAAAATGTTTTATAATTCATAGCTAAAGACTATTGTATAACGAAGTACATAACCTATCTTCATATATTAAAGTATTAATTAATATTAACTAAAAATTACTTGTGACACATTAAAAATCACTAATATCCGGCTCTACGTGCAAATCTAGAACCTACTTTTTATCTATCGGAATGATGTATTATTCTCTCTACAAAACTTTATATGGATAAAATTCAAATTGAACGAAATTTTTTAAATATTGACAAAGTATTTAGAAAAATGAAGACAATTAAATTAAACTAGCTGATTGAATTATAATTTTCTACCTAAGGCATACCTTGTATTTCTATATATCATTATGTATTTCTTTTAATAGTTTGGTGGATCAAAAAAATAAATTGATCGGTAAAAATTAAGTTTAGAACTCTTCTAAACTTTTGATAAAATAACTCTTTAGAGGCATGAAACAACCATTACAATTTTCTTCAATCTGTCAACTCTGAAAAATCTCTTATACTCATTCGTAAGCAAAACTCATCACCACCACCGCTAAAAATAATTTACCTCAATCCCGGCCTCGCAAACTCCATAACTCTCTGACAAAATCGTCATCGCAAACCCAACATCCCAACTCCACTGCACCCGCACACACACATCCGCGCGAACAGCTCTTGCAGATCCTAGAAAATCCACGCGAAGGCCATAGAAACCCAGTAAACTTGAAATATCCCGGCCGTAAAACCGGAATGGAAACACGCGCCGGAGAGCTGCACTTCCTCCCTGCTATAAGCCCCGCGCGCGGCCGTTAAATTAATTCATCCGAATAAACAAGCCAGCCCGGAAAACAAAGATCGGCGTATGTATACGTCATTTGCATTCGATAGCGCGACAAAGGCATAATTTTCGCGCGCGTGAGAAAACGCGTCGGACGGCCTAATGGCACCGCGGAGAGTTTACCTCGGAGTCCCGTTTTATTCTCCCTGAGGTGCGTGTGTGTAGGTGTGCGCATATAGGGACGAGCCGCCGCCGGCTGGAGTGCCAGAGCGGAGATAACATCTTTGGCTTTGAGTACTGCCTGGTGTCATAACTTTGTGGCTCGACTCGCGGGCGAGTTGGTTTTACGTGAGGTTTTGTGTATGGAGGGATTAGAGGATGAATTGGGTACCGAATGTTGATCACTTAAACGTTTTAGAAAGTCTGTGGATACTAATTTAAAGTAACGTTCATGCGAATTATTTCTGATCGTTCAAATTTAAATATTTCAGAGCAGAATGATTAATATATTGACGCGCCACTTAATTACGATCCAGGATTACACGCTATTTATTTACTCAATTGAGAAGCGATTGTTTCCTCGAAGAAGTCCTTAAAAAGACTTATAGAGTACAATGCACAAAGCGGCCTCCTGTACGCCGTAATTGGTCCAACTCCATTAAACGCTCTACGTACCTCTCTTCCTCCCCTTGCTCTCCTGGCTGTACTTTCCTCCTTACTTTATTGTTTTAACGCGCCATTCGCCTCGCTATCTACTGCTTATACTACCCACATAAAGAAGATTTTACTTTTGAGAAATCCATCAACGATCCCGCCCTTTTATCAACTCGCACACAGGTGGATTTCATCTCGACCATCCGCAATTAAAAATCATTCACGCCTCCTCGGCTCGACTCCCCGCGGCTAATCGCCGAAAGTGCCAGAGCGCAATTACTAAGACCGTTTTAATCTGGCCTCATGACGCAACCGCTTTGCGATTATCCCTAAAAGAGCATAATTCAGAGCAATAATTGGCCACGAAAAAAAGGCGCGCGCGGCGCGGAAATAAAAAAGACAAAAGGCCCGCCGGGCCATTAAGTGCACTTAAACGCGTATTATATACGAGCGCTCGCGAGCGAGCGCGCGCGTCCCTTCCGTTCCGGCGGGATTTGCATAAGTATGCCGCGCGCCCCGCGCAGGCGCGCGTGAAAAGCGCGCTGTAAGCGTAATTGATTTAAAGTAGCGGCGATCCGCTTTCTTCGTGTAGTCCGGCCAATTTGCGAGATTGCAGTGCGTCGCACTTCCGAGGCGGGCTCGTGAGCGCGTTGTGTTTTTGAAGAGGGGGAGGCGGGGAGATGTTTTCGGGATCGTAATTTTAGGGGGAAACGAGATGGGATTTTTTGGACAGATTGGATTTTAATAAATGAAAGTGGGGAGGAGGTTGATCGAGGTAACGGCGATGATGGTTTGGGGGGGGGGTTGGAGCGCTGTGCTTGTGTGTGGATGCTTTATTGGTTATACTAATATTTATAAATTTTTTTTTAATCAATTGGAATTAGAGTCAGGAAAAAATCGTTGCTTAACAATGAAAAAATTTTGCATTGATATAAGTTTAAGAAAATCTCTTGTTTCTAAAAAATGGGTATGGCATCTACATTGTTCTTATTTTGGCTATTTTATTTGTTATTATTACAAACTTAACCTTGTACAAATGATTCTATGCAATAGCCATTTACTGGCCAGTTAATGATTTATAAAGCAGGAAACAGTCATTTCGCAGTCTCCTAGTCTCGACATTTCTGCCTATACGAGTCTAATTTTTACATTTACATTTCTATAATTTTCTACAAACATCAACTGATCCACAGCTGATGAATCATTAAGCTCCATCCATAAAACACCTCGCCCTCCTAAACCACCTATCTCGATCCCCACTTAATTAGTACCCGTGTACCACGCTCAGTTTCCTCGAATCCGCGACTTTCTCGCTCTCCATCTCTCTAAAAAAATCCATCCCGTGATTCACATTACTCGCTCGCACAAAAGCTGCCCGCAGATCCCGACCGATATACAGCCGCGCGTTTCGTCATCTCAGACGGGTAATATATAGAGTTGCGTGGCAACAATTAAAGGGGCACGCTCTGACACACATTTCGCCTACGCGCCGAGCGCGCCCCTCGAGGGAGATCCGATCGCGACTACCGGAGTTGCGGCTGGAGGCTGAATTTATGTACGGTAATTAGGGCTTGTCGAATAATAAAGCCGCGAAGGCTCGCGTGTCGCGATCTTAGTGCGTTGAGCGCGCGGGAGAGCCGATTTCGTAAGAGCGCTGTGACAATGAGATCGCTGCGAGGTAGGACGACGGTAGCCGAGCGTTTTCGTGTAGATGGGAGAGATTTGGCATGACGGTGGTGTTCGTTATTGAGAGATGATGGGTTTTTATGATGGGTCTTTTGCGCGGGTTTCGAGCGTTTGGCATATTATAAGTATTTTTCGTCCTGGCTTCTGCATATGTGACCAGAGTTCTGTATAGATTATCGGATCTTGCGTGTATGTGCGTGTGTGTGGGTGTGGGTGGGTGTGTATAAATTTATGTTTAAAAACTCGAGGGTATTGCAAAAAGTAATCTGTGAAATATGTACCTGAAATTTTTCGCCACATCTCTACATAGTAGAGTCGTAGTTTTGCAACCCTATGTACATACAAGAAAGCATAAGTACTGTATAAAGCCCAGAGCCGCTCCGAAAAGTACTTATCTATAATATAGTGCCTACACCCATGAATTATCGAGGAATCGTATCGAAAACACGTATAATTATATACCACATATAGAATTAGAAAGTCCCATACAATGTAGCTTCAGTTTGCTCATGCTAAGAAACCGATAAAATCCGGCCGATACCGCGAACGCTCCTAAAATGTAAACATTATCCCCAGCCGCCGTAGCGGCAATAAATCATAAGACCTACTTACTATCTGCGCCGCATCTCTCCGGGCCGTAAAATTCCAGCGCTCCGGTCAACGCAGAAAAATAGCGGCGCGCGGATATCAACGATACGCAGGGGGGGCCCTGTAGGAGCGAAAAATCGGCACAATAAGCCGGGGAAAAAGCGCGGCGCAGGTTACGCAGGCGAGCTCTCGCTCCTCCTACCGAGATCGAGCCGAGATAGGAGTATCCGTCTCTCGATTTATTGCCGTTTTACGAGCCCGGCGCGGAGAGCGCGTTTCTCCTACCTTTCAAGGTGGCCGCCTCCCCCGTCATTATACGCGGATATCAGAACAATGATTTCGCGCGAGCGCGAGGGTCATTGTGATATTGATTGTTTTGCTCGCTTGTGTGGGTTTGTTTTTTTTTTGTTTTGTTGGGGAGGGGGTAGAGGTGGGGTGTGTGGAGAGAGAGAGAGATAGGCCGGAGCGGGTATTAAGTGATTTCGATTGTCCGAGGACAATGGACGCAGATCGCCCTTTGCTCGCTTTGCCATCAGGGGAAAGTGCACGGGTTTTGTTGTTTTAAAGGCGGAGAGCTGTTTATCATAGCGGTAATTGTTCGCTTCGACAAAGTGTAATTTTCAGAGGTGCAAGGTGGAATGTTTGAGCTGTTCGGCTTTGGAATTTTACGGGTCGATGTGGGGTTATTCGAAAGCGAATGAGTTTTTGACCTAATTTATGAGTTTAAAATTTCAAGCTATTAGAATGTAACATTTCCTGATTTTTTTTTATATCTTTATAAAATACGAGTGAATAATTCAGAATTTCGGAATTAATTAATTTTTACAATACTTTCCAATAGACAATCTACAAATAAAAATCATCCCCATATTTAACCATAACCAAACTATCAACTAAACATTCCCAACCAACCTCGCTCAAAAGTCGCATAAACATCAACTATCCCCAACAACCCCGCTCACCATCCTCTCATAAAAACCACCGATTTTCCCACCGTTCCAGCCTTTCCCTACCCACCGGCGCAGTCATAACTAAACACCTTATAAGCGAACTCCCGAGATCCCGCAAACTACAAATCATCTTTATCAATCCGCTCTCGCGACGCGCCGCTAAGTCGCGACATCCTCGCGCGCAGAAGCGCAGCGCCGGCAGATAAGCGCGCTCATTCGAATTCAATAAACAAATCCCCTTAAAGGCGCGCGTTTCCGCATCGACGAGCCGCCTGCTAATCCGCGCGTGAAAACCCCTACGGGAGGCGCGCAAGAGCGAGCTTCAAGGGCTAATCAGATGTAGGAGTGCACAGCCGAGCTGCCGCAGCGACATAAATCAGGAGAGGATATAGAGAGCGGAGGACGAGATTGCGGGGTTTGCGTAAGGTGCGAGGTGCGGTTGGGTAGTGGAGGAAGGAGCGGGATAAGCGCGGGAATGGGGATTGGGTCGTGTTGAGGGATCTTTGTTGTGGTGAGGTTGGTAGTTGTTTGAATAAAATGTTTATTGAGGTGCTGAATAATTGGAGTTTATTGGATGGAAGGGTAACAATGATTTTATTTTAATGGGCAATCTGATAACACAAAATTTGAAAATCTGGAAAAATTTTGTTTTAGTGATTGAGTTTTAGCATTTATTTTTTATTCTAAATAAGTGTTTTGTATAATGGAAGGATAAAATTTACCTATATTGCATTTAAAAAGTAGGGGGTTTGGAAGGAACAAATATTACGCAGCTTAAATTAAAAGTCTATCGTCTGACCATACCCAACTGTATCAACTAAAGTAAATTTAAAGTTCTGAATATGTATGGGAAAAAAATGAAAATTTAAAGCTATCTACTACTTTTAAGAACCCTCTTTCTGTAATCAATTATTACACTCGCAGCTCGTTAGCTACTTATACAATTTAAAAAAAAATCACATTTACCAACGAAATTTAATTATCATATCTCTCCAGTGCCAACAAACATACACATTACCACCCCGCTCAGACTCTTACACGCTCTCACTCACCCGCGATGACAATTTATTGCCAAATTCAAATTACACGACGAAAACATTCGACCTCTAATTTAATGCGACTCGTTCCCCGCAAAAACACCAAACCACCACCACCACGAAAAAAAAAATAAAAAAAAACGAAACACAACTCGTAACAAATTCAGCGCCTAATTAAATCAATCCGTAAAAATCCCCAACCAGCTACTGGAATAGACATTACCGCCAAACTCGCCGATCTATATCTCAGGCTCGACGCGTGCGAGCAGCGCTGCCGTGAAAGCCAATAAAATCCGACGTACCTAATGAGCGGAACTACCTCGCGGAATATAAGAGAGAGATCTGGCGCGCGAGCTCTGTCTATATGGGGGTAATAATGGCGGACCTTGTTATCGCCGAGTGATGCGCCTTAGCGCAATTATCGCGCGCTTTTGGCGTTATTGTCGGCCGCCCCGCGGCACGCGAGCTCCCCGGGCTTTCCCACGCGACGCGAAAATTTCCTTTTAGGTGCGCGCGCCTGGAATGAGATGAATTTTTCATATTACCGGCGCGAGCGCTTCAAGGACGCGCTTTTTTATTCGTTAATAGTAAGTACGTGTTGCTGGTTAATTGTGCGTTGGCTGTGTGGTCTGGGAGTTTTTCTGGTCTGGTGGATTGGATTTTCTTCTAATCAAGGTGTATTGTTTCTCTGAAGTGATCAGCTGAATAAGTTAATTGTTCGAGGTTGTAAGAAAATTGTATTAGATTGATTACTTGCGGGCGACGTATTAATTTGTTGCGTGCGAGCAGTTACACATTTATTAATAGCGACAATGAGTAATTTAATTTTTCTAGAAGTCAATTTTATTGAAACACTATAATAATAGCTAAATATAAATTATAGGTGTATTTAATTAAAGCGGCAAAAAGAATGTGGTGTAAAATAGAATTTACTAAATAAGGAAAAACTACTTTTAATAAGATACCAAGAATAATTCTATACCCAGTGCAAAATTGTAATTAAAATGTTTTTCCACGGCATACTTTGTATACATTAATTTTAATTTAGCGATTTTAAACAAGTTTACTAAATTACCCGACTAAAGTAGCCGCAGAATTCATTAGGTGAACACAAAATTCAGTCATTGATTAATAAATCACTTCTATTAAGTCTTAATTTGTTTGCACAATCCAATCATGGAAGAAAACATTTTTTCCATCACAGACATTTTCAACCCTTTTTTTCCGCATTATTCAAAGAATGCCCCCTATCATATCCATCACCAGAACCCTAAGCAAAAAATAAACTTCACGAGTCCCTCTTATCTTCCTTATTAAAATTCAAAAAATTTTCGAAACCCATTCAAGGCCCGGCCAATTAATACCCGGCTCCGATTACATTAATTACCATCAGCCTGCATAAACTATAAATAAACTTCAGCCCGAGCTTTCGCCGAGGCGACGTGGCGCAACTGCGTGCGCGCGAGAAGCGAAAGGAGAAAGAAAAGCCCAGCGCTAGCGCTGAGATTTATTCCGTTTGCGCGGGCTAACGAGGTGTGCAATATGGACTAATTAATTGCGCGGATCGGCATAAAGCGGCCGCTGCTGGCTCTAATCGACCGGCTCCGTGCCTTTTAACTAGCCTTCATTATGGCCCGTGGAAAATTGCCCCGGTGCATTCTTGACTTTGACACTTTTTTTTCGCAAGTGTCGCGCTCGCAAGTATATTTAGCCTTTAGTATGGCTTTTATTGGCTTCTATCGTCATTGGCGCGGGCGCGATGTGAAAGGTGCAAATTTAACGGTTGGGACAGGCAATGAGTAACGGTATTTACATCGCGCTGGAAGGACAGTTTGCAAGAGTTCCAAGCGACCCTAGCTATTGGACGATCTAAAACTAGACTCGCCTATAATTTTACGTCTTTGCTTTTCATTAGACTTCGTTCTACAAAAAAGTCCGATAAACTACGTAAACTTGAAAATTTAATCCAAGCTACAGCCGCTCCCAACTTCGAGCTTGAATTTCAAATGGCTCACTTCATTAAGCCAACTTAGCATTTTCCTCCGTCCAAAACAAAACAACTACCGTAAAAAAAGCATCCCCGAGTATCGACTGAGCGCATCTATGCGCGCCTGGGCGCGCTTGCATAGATAAAGCCGGCGACGAGCGAGCGTCCGACCTTGAACCCAGCGCGCGGTGACTGTAGAAAAGAGCATCGGCGCCAGGTGCGCCGAGAACTATGCGCGAGTCCCCGCGTGCGCGCAGGACCGTGGCATACATTATCGCCTTGCGGCCTGTAAGAGAGAGAGGCGGAAGAGCGCGCGTAAGTCAAGAGAGAAGATGCCGGAGGTGAGGCTGAACGCGCGGTTCGCCGAGGAGCGTGGGGACTGTATTGTTGAGGGGGTGGGGTGGTGGTGTTGGGTTTGGAGGAGTGGTTTGGAGAGGGGTTTGTTTTGATGATGGTGTGAGGGGAGATGAAATTTTGGTTGGCCGATGCGTGGGAGGTTTTGAGTGATAGGCAAGATTTTATGTACTTTGCAATTTGATAGCTAAGTTTTATGAAAAAATATATCTTATTAAGAATAATTATGGTTTGCTTTGAATTGTTGATCGCTTTTTACCAAAGTTATATTTAAACCTCACGTTGTAATGAAGGTGACAAACCCATGTTGTAGATACGGGAAAGTGTACATACCTGTAACATAAAAAAAAAGAAACATCATTAATAAAAAAAGACTGAAAAAACTTAGAAGATATAAATTATTGTAGAATGGTATTGGGGAAGAAAACGTTCACGGCAGTTCTATGGAAACACCAAACATGGTTGTCGTGATCCTAAATTTTTATAATTGACTTAAATAGGAGAAAATTTAAATTTGAAAATAAATATTATGTTTTATGTAAAAAAAAAGATTATTAGATTCTTTAGATACTGTATGTATCTTTCAACTAATTTTAATACAAAATAGTTTACTTGTACAAAACTTTGATAAAGTCGTATGTACATTCAATTTTAAAACGTAAGATCACTGCAGTCATCTTCTTCAACTTATTTATACATAGCAAATTTACGCTTTCAATATCGATGAAATATTACTGCAATAAAACATTATTCTAAAAAAACTACATTTATCTTTAATCTTTGTCCGCTTACTTTGACCTCGCTTCATAAGCAGCCCAGCAAAGTAATAAATTGCTACATTAGTTCGCACTATAAATATACAGCACATTTTTAAACCAAATCTTACATTCTTACAGTATTTTTCCAATTTTGCAAAAGCCATCCACGCATAACCAAACGCTGTCTATCCATTCTCAAAATAAATCTCGGACTACAACGCTGCCGCTCGGCCGTCTTCCCACATGGCAGCATCCGTAAAACTTTTGCATCTTACACCGGAGAGCTTTACGAGTATATCCACCCGGGGGACTGCGTGCGCGCTAAACACAGCCCATTCATAAATATCGTAATGCACGCGGCGAGTGCCTCGGGGTCGTGCGCGCCAGCAGTATAAATCGCGTTGTCGCGCTCAGCGCGCGCGTTGCACGATGAGCACGTGATGGACGATGATAGTGTATTAAGCTGTTATAAAAGTTTATTCCTTTGCAAGTTCGCAATTTTCGTTCGTTGCGCGGATAGGATCTGGCCGCCTGGGGAAGAATGTAAGATGGAGCGTCGACAGCCGGGAATATTGAAATAGATTATTTCGCTCTGAGGGTGGATGGATAGTGCTTGAGAGTTTGTGTGAGATATTTGTAGCTGTGTTTTGGAATGCTTCTGAGTATTTATACTTTAATTTGTTTATGATTTTTTGTGGGTTGTTGCTTTTTTTATTCCGACTACAGTGGTGTGGTTTTGAAATTTTTCTACTTTCATAGTGTGGAAATGCGCTGTTTGTAGACGACTCGTGTCAGAAAGTGAAAAATGGAGAGTATTTATGCTAGGATTGTGCAAGGTGACATACTTTTTAGTGATTCGAATAATTTGAAATAATCGTGACTTTGACTTCTGCATGGTCTTTACGTTGTGTAAATCAAACTTGAATTTTTTGAGATTTTCGCGAAATACGCCTTTAGCAATGTTAGTATACAAACACGTACGCAATCTTAAAACTTCGTATCACTTGTATAAAAATTCAAGGCGGTGGTTGAATCACGACTTCACAAATCTCAATGAATCAGATAAAGAATACAATAAAAAAAATAAAGATAGATATAGAAAAGAGCTGCTAGTAGAAAAAGCTTAGTCATTGATGTCTATTATATACCTAACTTCTTTTATAGGTATTAAATTATCTAATTACAATGAAAAAACCCATATGCATAGACACATACGCACTCGCATATGAACGAACTTATTCAAAGAAAACAATATACAAGCCAACTCTCCCTTACAAAATTCTCAATCTTTCAAATTCAAAATCCACTCGTTCAATCAATCGATCAACAAAATTAATTACTATTCGCGCAACCTCGCTAAGTCTCTGTCTGCCGCTTTCAACTTTTTATTTCTCGTTCACACATAATATCGACGTTCGCATGGCGCAGTGCGCCAGGGGAGCGCGCGCGCCAGCTCCCATCCCCGTGTACGCATAGAAATCTATAAAAAACCAAAACTACCGGCAGCGGCAATCGATCTCGGGCGCGTTTTTCCCGCGTCGTCGGGGCCCTATATTCTCGGCGGGCATTTTTATGCCGCACTCTAAAAACAGGTAAAACTGCTCCCGCGAGAGACTGTTTGTGAGAGAGGAAAGGCGATTGAGAGAACGGCTTCGCCGCGCTGTCCATTAGCCCGTAAAAGGTCTAGGCTTGGCGTCTATTTTGTAGCGGGCTGCGCGCGCGCTTTGCCGATTAATTAGATAATCGCTTAATTCGTTATGGGCCGTTAGTTGGCAAAGATTTTCGTATGCGTTTTGTGGGTGTTCATTATGAGTGATATTTAAATGCTGAAAGCTGTAGCTTAAAATCTGCGATCAAATTAAATTTATTTTTATTCTTTAGATTAAAACTTAAAAAGAGTTTTAAAAATTTGTTTTTATTTTAATATTTTACTAGAACTAGAAAATCGATGGTAAATTATATAAATTATATTATTCTATATTATCGTTGATATAAGAGATATTAGAATTAATCATAATTAATAAACGTTTTTTAATTTTTCAAATTTTATTTTCTTTCTTACTATTTATCCTCGGTTAACCATCCTTCCCAGACTTCCCTTACTACTACATTGTTGATTAATAATTGATAAAAACGATACTATCAGCTACAACGTTTAAAAAACATAATAAAAATCCAGAGCATCAGATACTGCATTCAAATTCGCAGCAAATAAATTTGAAATATGACTCGCCGAGACAATGTGCGTTATTTTTTGCATATCACGGCCCGAGGGGAAAATCGTTCCGTTACAGCTACGTGGCACCACACCACACACGTGACCTAAAAACATCCGATTAAATTGTATTTTCAGATAATGCACGCCATCAGCGCCTTGGGATCGGCGACGCCTATGCAGTGTTGAAGGTTAATAAGCGAGATTATCAATGGAGCGTGCGCCGCATTATAAAATTGAGAGAAAGAGAGCCAGAGAGATGGGCGGTGCACACGCGCGCTTGCGGTGTGCCTACAATCACACGAATAAGTGCATTATTTATGGCCGATGCGCCGCAATTGTGATTTCTTTTATTCTTTATTTCCTGCGTGGGGCCGCGCCCGCCCATCCTTTCTTATCTCGTTATAAAAGTGTTTCGAGCATTTCTTTCGGGTAGATGTGTAGCGGTTGTGCGGTTATTTATTAATGGATGCTAATTTATTACGTAATGGTATACGTTTGGGGTTCGTGTAATTATTATTATTAATATGGGAGATATTATGATTTCAAATGTACAATAATTAATTTTTAGAGTTGCATTTTGTATTACATAGTAACTGTTTTAAAGGTAAAGTTTTTTTAGTTAAATAAAGATTATTTAGATAAAAATTACATAGCGATTTTTATTATATTTTTTGTATCTTTTAATTTTTATTTAAAAACTTTAGTGTAAAACTTTACATATCGCAAATGTATCCAGTAAAACATGTGCAAAAGAAAATTGATTATCAAATTGTTCTATCAAGATATTTCCGCAGCACTACGTATATACCGGTAATCCAATACACTGAGTCCATTTTGTCGGGGCACAATAGTCATTGTCGATCGCAAGAAGATGAGACGAGGTTTCTGATATTAGAAACGAGATATTCCGTCGGTATACGTCTATGCTTGACTATATACAATATCTGTAAGGAGTAATTGACATTTATTCAAATAACCCTTTCATCTCATGATCATGGTTTGTCTTCTCTTCGCTTATTTCTTATTTTGAATTATTACAATAGTGCCATTATAAATCCTTATTATGTAGTGGGCTTTACGATAAATAGTTTTCCCATGATAAGTTTCTATCTACTAGCCAGCCTCCACCTTGGTCAGTAGCAACATACGGTACTTCACAGTAATTAACTGATATTTATTTGCTTTATTTAAAATTTAAAGTTTTAATTAAATAGATTTAATTAAATAGGCGGCCAAGATGGCGGAGGGATTGCCTCGGGAGTCAATCCCTCCTGATATTTCTTATAAATGTCATCCGAAAATTGTAAACTGTACTGTGTTTTGTGT
>JAPYZA010006995.1:0-12613 GCA_030522685.1 Eupelmus azureus
CATAATCATTCATACGCGTATATATCCTTGTGCGTTCTGGGACCCCTCGAGAGCTAATGAGTCGGACTCCCCGCAATGCTGCTACGCTATGAATTTTCGATTAGCCGAGCTAGCCGCAGTCGCTCTTGGGCTTCGATACTCTGAGAGGATTTTTTGATAAATCTGGTAAAAGATTCTGCGAGGTTTGCTGGGATAATGGTTGGACGGTGGAATTTGAGATCGCTGGTTTGTTCGTTTGGCTTTGCGATGTTTATATAGGTACTGGCCGTTTCTGATAATTTATTTATTAAAGGTGAGATTTTTTGCGCATCTAAGTTAATTTCAAATTCAATAAAATTCAATTATTATTTATCATTTTTTATCTTTTGTATTTTACATATAGTAAAGAAATCTGAGTTTTCTATTCTTAGAATTCTAGGAATATTTATTAAATATAATAAGTAAGAATTGCAATAGACTGAAAAATTAGTAAAATATTTATCCATTTGACTATATTAGTATATAGATTTAGAGTACAAAATTTGATTCGGACCATCTTTTCCAATTATAATATAGAATTCCATGATAATCAACTTCAACTTCAAGTCAACATTTCTGCCCACAAAACTAAGCCAGCCCAAGTTGATATTTTTCTTTCGCTGGTAAAACACATGCCAACTCTTTAGCATTACCCACACACCTTCCAGACCTCAAGCAGCAAAACTGCTTTTTTATGTCCCTATACCTACGCGCAAATCCAACCCCAACCTGGTGTGTCTCCTCGCAAACAAACGACTCACGATCGTCGGAGACGAAAAAAAAAGAGAGAAACCAGAAAACAGAAGCGGCAAGCGTATATATATCGATCAGGCGAACCCTTCGCAAATCGACGTGCACATCTAGCTGTATATATACGCAAAGAAAAGAGACAGACTGGAATATATATGTATGAGAAGTGGCTTAAGTGCTGGCTCTGCAACCCCAGCTCGTGTACATGCGAAAACCACGAAACTACCTTATTTTCGCGTAAGTATTTGCACACAAAAGCAGCGACTTTCCCGCGACTAAGTATATAGCTTATCCTATTTTTTCCCCTCTTTCTTCCGTCTGAATCAAAAGAAATCAGGTTCGACGTTGTCGGTTGGAACGTCGTAATTTCCTGCTCTAGCGAAGGGCGATTCCTTTTTTATTCCGGTAGCTTTCTAGTGAATAGCTTGCCGGTTGGGTTGATAGTTTTGCGAAAGCGTTTCGTTTATAAAAGCAGAAAATGCCTATTTAGTTTTGAAAAACATCCTAATATTCAACGGATTATTTACACTTACATGTCAAATTTATGTTTTATATGAAAAAAGGATCTTAAACGCGCAAGAAAATGGTTTAAATTCGTTTTACAAAACAATGGACTTAAACGCAGTAATTCTGGAAAATAACAGAATTAATCTCTAGTCGAAACATTCAAACCAAAGAGGTAATAGTGATAAAAGACAGGAAGGAAATTATTCATATAACATTATCTTGTGTTTATGGTGTTCAATTTTTCATTGATTTATAAATCAAACTTCGTTAGTTTGTTATCAAATTTATCAATATTACTTTATTCGAATTTTCACACGTGCTTAACTTAAAACGCGCAATTGCATAAATATTAACAACTGTTAAACCGACTACTTCATTTAAAAAGCCTAAATTAAATAATAATCAGAACAGTATGTTTTTGATTTCCAGCAGGCTAAATAATATTATAAATAATTATAAGGATAAATAAAGATAGATTTGTGAAAAACAAAGGAAGTTGAGAATTTAAAGTTTACGAAGTTCTATATGAAAAGCTGACATGCTCTTTGAGTTCGGCAGAGTTTTCATTCACACTGCAAAATAAATGTCTGAAGAATTAATTTCCCTTGTGGTGTAAAAGTAATACTGGGAAATGAAATTCAAAAAGCATGTATGCAAAAAATTAGTAAACAATAGTACTTAATTTCCGTTTAATTAAAAGTTCAACGCTGTATAAAACTTTTAACTTTTTATGGGCAAAATTCTCATAAATTGCTAGGTAATTATAACTTTGAATTGAGGGCAAAACATTGTACAGTTAAAGTGATCGTAAAAAGTCACTGTTTTTGGTTGTATTTTTATGACAATAATAATGATAATCTCATCGTTAGTTTTTTGCTAGAAAGCCAAGCTGAAGGTAAGATAATTTTTAAAAATCAACAATAAGACAGAAGAAAAATGGATTATTTTGTAATAGCCCGTAAAGGTAAGTAATAAACAAATTTTTTGAGAAGTCAAGTTAAACAACAACATCGCGGGAAAAACAAAGTGTAACAGCCTTAATAAGCTAATAAAAATTTAATAATCTCGGAATGTCGAATAAAATAAAAGTGCATTATACATCAATGAGCGAGGGGGCGGGAGAGCGAGATGAAAAACAAAAAGTAGCACTCCGTATAAGAGAAGAGTAGAGAGAGAGAGAGAGAAGGGGGGGGGGGTGAGCGTTCGCTTTCTCTCGCTCGCTTTTCTCTCCGCAGGGATGGCGAAATCCCAGGCGGTTATATCGACCCTCATAATATTTACGGCCCCGGGCGCGAGCGCTAGCTTCGAAGGCAGCTGGGGGCGGAGGAGAGAGAGAGATAGACTTTTTCTCTCTCCTTCTTTTTCCGCGACTGTAAAGGACGGCACAAAACGCGTATAAAATCACACTTGAAAAGGAAATATTAGAATTTATATGCACCGGCAACGTGCTTCCAGTGTATATGCCTATACCTATATTACGTCCTATATGCGCCTATAGGATGTATGTGAGGCACATCGCTCCGGGTCCCCTTAGCTCTAAAGCTATGCGCTTGCCTTTATTTCTGTACTTGCACAATAGTCTTCTGACCATGAGTCTGATATTTTTTCGAGATGTATTGGCATCAACTTTTGGAAATGTGATTGATTTGTTAGATTATTCGCTGTGTTTCTTGGTTTCTGGATGAAAGTACGAATCTGTTTTTAATGCTTACTTTTACATTTATAGGAATATTGTTTTTAATCTTTTTTCTCCTTATGCATCTATTATAGTGTAGGGGTACCTGTGAAAATTTATTCATTTTAACTTTATAAAAATTATTGCTTCGACTACCATAACACACTGTTTTCTAAAGTTTTTTCTCTAATCCTAACGAATTCCGAACCAACAAATCCATCAAAATTAACTTTACCTAAATTTTAAAGAAAAGGAAAAACAAACCCAGCATTATCCAAAAACACACTTGCCAAGCCTCAAAAGCCTCCCTTCCACCGCAGCCTCTCCCCTTTCTCCATTTTCGCTAAGGCGCGCAGATGGAAGTGCCAGTAAAACGCCGAATCGCAGATAAAAATGTCCCCTCTTTGCTCGCGCGGGGCAGGAAAAAAAATGGAGCGCGACCTTTTTTTATATTTGGCGCTGCTGCGCGCGCGATTTCAAAGCGGAAAGGGTCGATTATAGGCACAGTAGCAAGCGATAATCCGTGTCTGATTATCGCGCGTTTCACGCTAGCTGTATGGTTGGCTATATAGATTATACGTCAGTGTTTACTTTTGGCATTGTTGGCTGATCTGCACCAGTTGTCCGTCACGCTTTAAGTGCCGAATGTCGTTGGTGTCCGGGTTTATTGCTTTTAGATGGGCGTTTGATTGAAATTGCTGACTATTGTCAAGGAACTCTTGATTCGCGCGAGATATCAATTTATATTAATAATATTATTTTTATTTTACTATAAACTTTTAATATGATTTTTAAAGATTTTTAAACAACTAAACAAAAATGAACATTTATAGTTTATGGATCGGATAAGTTTGATTTTACTCTCATATGATATTTACTGTAAGCGATTATTTATTAAGTTTTGTTTATTAATTACTTAGTCATTTAAAGTAAAAGTTTCTCAGGTTTCTACGTCCAAGTCATTGGTCGTTAACTATTAAACGTACATTTGATCTATTTCAAATATATATTCGTCAATAGTTAAGTTATGGTATGAAATATTGAAATAATCTTTCTCAATTAATCAGGTGTCGCGATAGAGAAGCTATAATTTTTAGTTCTTTTGACTTGTCTCATTATGTAAAGTATTACGAATCGGTCTATACCTTTTATTTTCTATTAAATTGTATTTCTTGAGAGGGAAATTAATTGAATTTGCCCCGATCAGTCAAAGGAACAAGTTCACCACGAGCCATATTTCATCCCAAACAGTAGTCAGATCTTCCCTCTATATTAAAAACCCTTTACCTTTTAGAAGACCTCAAAAAAATAGAAGCAAGAGAAAACCTACAGACGCGTATTTAAGTAGTGCGCGAGGATAAAGCCGCTTGTTGCTTGGCCGCGCGAGCTGTAACATAGCAGAAAGTAGCGCGTATATGCGATATGCAGGCTAGGTGAAGCTTAAGTGCCGAAAGTGCATTCCGCGAGAGGAACGCGAGAGCGACGGAGGTTAAGTGCCGCCAAAGTGCAAAGCGATGCGAGCGCGCGGCTAACGAGCTCCTTGCGCGCGAGCGCACGAGCCCGCCTAATTGATTTCGCCAATCGACAACTAAGCTATCTCGCCCTCTCGCTATGCATACTTGCATGTTCATGTATATACTTGTATTTATTATTGCGTAGTAGACTGGGAAGTTTCTGTGCGTATGTTTTCGCTTGGATCGTGTTATTAATAAAAAAATGAAGTGTTTATTAATATTATAGTATAGGTTAATGATTTAGCGCTCGGAGAAAGAGGAATAAGTTAAGCAGAAGGCAAGACATTATACATAGATTAGAGTATTAACTTAGTCGATCTCTGGTGCTCGTTTAAAATGATTAAGCGATTTAGAAGAGTTCTTGATTTCAGAAGACAGGAGAATGTTCCACACGAGCGCAGCCGAAATTCTAAAGCCTTTAGAACCCTAATCTAATTTCCTCCCGCATTTGCTCTCGATGCGATCGTTTCTCTGCAGTATAGCTCAATTCTACCTTCTAATATGCCTCGCTAATAGACCAGAGGAAGAATCTAAAAGTGTATAGGACCTTTTTAAATTTTTTAGTCAAATTTTTTAGTTAAAAATTAGATCTTTTTTATGTATATAAATATTTATGTACGTAAAATAATTCCCGATCACCAAGCTACATTTCTCCCTCAACCTAAATTAATACAATTCCCATTCCAAAATTAACAAAACGATTCCACGTAGACAGCCACTTACATCACCATCCCAACTCTACAGCTAAAGAAAAAGGGCTCCTTCATCCCCCACTCCACTCAACAGTCCTCTAAAAAAGAAAGAAACAGCTACTTACAATAACCTATCAGCGGCCCATCAACATCGAGAAAAAAAAAGCGTGTCCGTATAGACGGCGAAGCGATAGGCGCAATAGTTGGCGGGCGAAGTAACGTATATAGCCGCTCAGGAGCGCGTATATACGCGCGGTAAACAATTCATCGGTGCCGCGAGGGCTAATAAAAAAATCAGGCGCCTAGCGCGCGCGAGCGCACGGAGGAAAAGCGCGATAAAACGATTCCTCTTCTTTTTCTTCGCGCGGCTCTCTCACTCTCTCTCTATTTTTTTAGACCTACACGAGCGAATAGAAGGAAAAACTGCGTGGGATGCGAGCGCGCGCTGGATAATCGTAATGACGGCTTTATGTACGCCGAGGCGCGCGCTCGATTATTGATGAGTTATTAAAGGACAGGGCGAATAGGTGGCAATTATATGGCCGGTGCGTCTTTAAACTTATAAACAGCACTGACTATCCGTCTGTGCGGTCGTATGCGCATATGCCTGTGTGTGTGTGTGCGTGTCCGCGCACGTGTGTGTGTGTGTGTGTGTGTGTGTGACCGTTTAAGCGAGATAAACTTAAAGGACTTTTCATTTGAAATTTTATGCAAAATATAAAATACTGTATGTAAGAATTTTGGTGAATAAGTCAGATAAGCTACCTGCTACAAATGCAAATACTCATATTTCGAAAACTCTAAAATAATAATTCACAGCTGGCGTAAATCGCATATTATTATATTTGCACACATATGTTCGACTCTAATTTGCAATCTGAGTAAATTTTCAAAGACTCATTTCCCGCTTCCTCCGATAATCAATTCGATAAGTCAACAATTAAATGTAGATATTTGATAGAATTACGAAAGCTAAGATTGTTTACGTTGTTCTATAGACGTTCAGTAGTTTCTTAAGCGTGGATCCGACAAAGCCAAATTCGGCTGCAATTATAAAGTCTCGGTAGGATTATTAGTATAGTTAATAATAATTTATTTGTTATTAACGGTTTGCAAGACTGAAAGCCCGAGAAAAATTATAATTGCCAGATAAATATTAAAAGGTACGAATTTTAAATATTCATGTTTCAAAATAGATATAATATCTTATTAATAACATCTGTGCTCAAATCAAATTTTATTCTTAACAAATTTTGACTAGCACATTATGAATTCCTTGTTAAGATGATCTAAATTTAGTCAACGTTTTACAGATGTCCCGCTATTACAAATTGAAAACTAATGATGGGAAAATATTTGAACTAGAAGAGGAAGCAGCCAAAAAAATGGGACTAATAGATACGCTTGTAGATTTGTTCGGCCCACCAACTGAAGACGAAATTTTACCCCTTATAAATGTTAAAAGTGAAGAATTTGAATACATCAAGATCTGGATCGATTATCATCTTTATGATCCACCATATATAGAACCAGTAGAAATTATGCGGACTACCGACTTAGAGCTACCTACGTGGGATAGGCTCTTTTTTGAGGTAATTTTTATTCTTTTCTATATAAATATACAATAGCTTATTGTCTCCACATATGTCCTATACACTAACTAATTTTCACTAAAATTATTCGATGTTATATTTTAAATAATTTTTATTCTTATCTTTTGTATATAGTACGGTTGTTTAATTTTTCTTCATCATTTGAGTAAATGTTAAAAATATAGTTTTAATCAAATAAATGCGAATTATATATTTCAAAATGTTTGTTTATAAAATTTATAAAATATCGTTTTTTAACCCTTTTTTATAGAGAATACCAGACCATGTATTATATGACGTCGCGCGAGCGTGCAGCTACCTACAACTTGAAGACATGGCTGTATTTGTTTCTAAACATGCGGCAAATCTAATTAGAGGATTCGGAAACATTGATACCAAGAGAAGGCTTGATCTTGGACGGTCCCTCAAGAGAAAACACGAATTTCTTATTGACGAATTTTCGTATGAGAATCCCGCAAAAAGACCATACTTAACCTTAGAGGTATAAATAACCTCTGTTATATAGGAGAATTATATTACTGCATTAGCTTTTAGCCTATTAATTTTACTTTTACTTTTCTCAATTTGTGAGATTTTAAATCTTGACTTATACGTAATCCTTAATGATATATGTGACTTGAAAAATTATAATAATAAATTATATATAGTAATAAATTAAATAGTTTTTAATAAATACTGTGCATATTTTATTGTAATTACCAACAATTTCATTACATTTGAAAATTAGATTTTTGTAATTATTTGTTAAAACATCTTATAATACAACCCCTTAAATACAGCTTATAAGTAAAACTTCTACTTTATTTTAATTACAATATTATTCATTTAAAATTTGTAACGCTCCGTGCGTAATCAATCTGAATACTAGCGAATTTACTTGTATTCATATAAACTTGGTTCCGATTTTCGGAAAGTTTACTTATATTACATTACATTGCAAAATTGCGTACGGTGCCAATATAACGACCAACAAACATAGGTGTATGTTTACAAGTGCGGCTCTGACTATGACTAGCAAAGCTAGTTACGTCCTCACTTTGAAAGTTTCTCTCGGTTTAGATATTTGTTTTTCTTGTTAGGCTGAATCATTTCTGTACGTATTGAATAAATTACTACTTAGGAAGAAAGGAATAAACACAATCACAGTAACCTTTTACACGAATATACTGTCCCTATAATTTTAAATATATTGATAATTTTAAATCAGTTCGAATAAATCGAAACAGATACACGTATAGAAAAATAACAAGTGCACGATCGATTCTCATCACGTTAAATTCCAAAGGTAATTTTTCATATTGATATAAATTATTCTAATATTGATCTAATAATATTGCTCTGTATTTTTTGAAGATGGTCAAAATCATGAAATTTAAAACGAGTGACAACAAACTTTTCAAAGTTGATCTTCAAGTGGCGGTCTTATCAAATCTTATAAAAGAGATGATTAATCTCTTCGGTGAGGATGATAATAACGATGAAATTATACCTTTAGACACAATAGATTCGGAGATTTTTGAAAAAATTCTTGAATGGATGAAATTTCACCAAGATAAACCACATATTGAAAAGCCACCAAAGCAAGAGAAACATTTTGCATTTTTAAGCACTGTTACCTATACAAGAGAAATCGATATAGTCACTATACCTAGTTGGGATCTTCAATATTTTCAGGTAATATTTTTTGTAAATTTGTTTTTTAAAATATTAAAATTGGTTCACTGACTGCAACGTTACGGTACAAAACAAAAACGTATTAGAAGGCACAAGTAAAAAATTTAGCGATAACTGTGTTTTGCAGTTAAAAATAGTTTTAAAACTTAAAATTTTACAATGTATATAAAGCACCTGCTAAAAATATAAATGTATTAAAAAGATGGAAACAAATTATTATTTAAGTTAAAATTTGAATTGACGCGTTCTTAAGAAGAAGGGCATTTAGGATGTAGGGCCTAAGAACGTTTCAATTGCAATTTATAAATATATTGAATCATGTTACTTTTTTTCTTAAATGTTTTAATAAATAGCTTTCTGATGAAAAAAATCAGCAGAGGAAATAAAGAACTACCTTTCTATCATTATTGTAATTGATCATAGTTTAAAATATTTTTTCATGTGTTAATACTTTGGAGATAGATGTATATATTTATAAACGACTGCAGTAGAACAGGTTAAACAGAGCTTATAAATAATAAATCAACATCTTTTCAGAAAATTCCCATTGACAAACTAATGGTTTTGTTAGAAGCAGCTGATTTCTTGCAAATTGAATATTTGACGGAACTTATTACCAACTACCTTGCAAAACTTATAGGCGATAAAATGAATGCTGAGAAAACGGAACGTCTTAAGAATTCTAAAATACAGTGAGAACAGTAACTTTTAACCACCTATAGATTCAACTGATTAAAATAAGTCAGAACCAAATGCTAGTCGCAACACTGAAACCATTATTGTATCATTAAAAATATTGATACAAATGTTAAATAAGCTCATCAGGAGAATGTACTGCTCCCATTGCTTTTAATGACTCTCAACTTATGCAAAGTTGACTAGATATTAATACTGTTCGACTATCAATCAAATATTTTTAACTATTTTGATTGGTAATTAATTATTGTAAATATATTTTATAAATCGATTATGAACAGTTAAAAGTAGAAATTTAATTTATCAAGACTAAAATTCATAATTTTGTTTGACGCTATAACTAGAATAAGAGCCTATTTAATAATTATTATTTTATTTACGACATTATATCTTTTTATAGAAATGTTATTTTTATTCTTGTAATTATTATTTCAATAAAGTTGTTATGTATTCAATTAAACATTAATGAATAAAATTATTTTTGATTATTGCAGCGATCTTTATTTCCTTTATAGGCTTCTATTAAATAGACGTTTCGAAATTTCCGAATTACATTTCTTTTCAAAGATTTAGTAAATCAAAATAAAAATAAAAATTTCTTCAATCCTTAATATTTGTTAGACAATATTGATGATTATTTGTGTGATTAGGACTTACAAGAAAATTAGTATTTATATATCTTAATATGTTAAGGCATTTGCAAGCTAAGATGTTGAGAAAATAATCTGAATAGCTAATGAAAATAAATAACAGAGGAATAATCAACAGTAGAAAAATTAACACGAGTGCTCTTTCAAGATACATAGTATCAACAATTAATTAATCGTATGAGTCTGTACAAAAGTAAAGTCACAGCTCTCCTAAAGGAAATAAAATTAGCACATAAATTAAGAAAAAACCAATTTTTTCCTAAATAAAAATCATGTCTAATAGTAAATAAATAATAAAGCACACATGCCTTAAGATATATAAGAATCTCTCCCATCACGTGTAAAGATAATCTGGCTGTCCGCAAACGCTGCATAATGCACACAACTACATACATGGTCGGCAGCGCAGAGTACCGCAAAGGTACATCGCCATATCGATCAGCCATAGTCAATCCTTTTTTCGTATTCTTCCTCTCTCTCTCTCTCTCTTTTTCTTGTCTCGCAATTACAAGCATGTCTAGTCGCGGAGGATGACTTTTTTGCCGCAAGCCTCTCCTCTCTCTCCCTAATGCACGTTTTTTTTCCCAGAGACCTCTGCACGCACACTCGCGTATTCTCGTCGTTTTTTTTTTCCATGCGAAACGCAGCGAGGCGTAATTGCGACGAGCTGGGGGCAATCAAAGGGTAAATAAAGCGAAATAAGAGAAGTTATATGTAGGGCCGTGGCAGCGGGGCGCGTGCGGCTCGCTCATATTCCCTGAATTATACGACTCTTGTTGGAGGGAAAAAAATCTTCGTAGCGGCCCTTATGAATTCTTGAGCGCAGTGTGCGCGTCGATGAAAATTTATGTAAAAATATAGTCGCTCTCGGAGCCAGTCGAGAGCGGGAAAAAGCTGCGGGGGCGGAGAGTGAGCGAGTTGGCGCGCGGATTATGGGAGTAATAATTCAGAATAGTAGTTAGGTGTTACATCGAACTTTACGCTCTCCTACAGCGAGGCAAATAATTTAGAGTTTGTCGAAAGGCAAAAGAGCCGCTGAATAATGAGGCAGATGCTTTACAGATGGAGCGAGCGAGCGGTGGAAATGCAGCGGAATAAAATTCACGCAAGCGTTACGGGGAAAAACGGGAATGCAGATAGACCGAAGCAATCGCGGCGGCTCCTTAAAACAAACGAGGCGGGCCGGAATTTGAAAGGCCATTTGTAAAAAATGCAGAGAGAGAGAGCGAGCGGGCCTCCCCTGCAAAAAGACAGCTGCCCCGGCTCTGGATTCCGGCGGTGCGCTTTGCCCGTAAAAACGCACGAGTATTTTCCAGAGTGGCGCGTCCTTCTTGATTTGAAAGCGCGCGCCGCGAGCTGGCGGAGCAAGTGACCCACGGGGAAATCAGACCGACAGCCAAGCTGCTCATTTGTCGGCGTCCTAGTCCAATATCGCTTTATGTACAGCCAACCGAATGGCCGGCGAGCTTTTCTGCCCTCTGTATACGAGATGCAGAGAGAGAGAGACGGTTTTTCTGCGCTCGCTGCGCCTGACTTTGCTAGATTATGTAGGTGTGTGAGGGAGGCTCGATGGGAGTCGGATAAATGTGGACTGGGAGGGATGTTCTGGCGTTTGCGTGGTCGAGTCTCTTCATTTTTGAGGGATATTATTTTGATGCGGGGAGAGAGTAAGCTTTTTCAGAGGAGGCAACGGCTAGGCACTTGTTTGCTGTACAGATAAATGTAATTATATTATGCAGATAAATATACTTATATGTAAAAGTTGAGGTTGAATGTGAATAGTAACCTGATAAAAGTTGGTATTGTCGCTTTTATTCTCATAGATTCTCTTGCTTATGAATTATTCAAATTATCAATCTTTTGAATTAGTGCATATAAATAAGAATATTTATATTTTGTTTTTCTTCTACTATAGGAAAAAGTAAATTTAGTATAGGTAAACGTAACTCGTAAATTCAAAGTGAAATTGGTGTATCGACATAAATTAAAGGCCTAATTGTCACGACATTCATCCAACACGCATGACTACACCGCTCGCAAGCACACTTTCAAACAGGCAGCAAAAAAAAAAGTAATTTTCCACTCGGCAATAAAGAAGAAATTTTCAATTTCGATTCAGCCGAAGCCCGAGCCATCGTCTTTCCCCCGAATTTTCCTTGCTTTTCCGCGGCCTCGAATTCCCTGCGGAAGATAGCGGCGCAGATATATAGGCTCGAGGGTCCGCAGCCAGATGTCTAAGGTCAGGAGGTACGCGCGCACTTTGTTCGCCCCTTTTTTTCTCGGCCGCCTGCGGAAAAAGCTTTTCTCTCAAAAGTGGGCGCCCTTCGCTCCTTTTTTTTCCTTTTTTAGTATAGGGTCGGGGATCGCGAAGGGTTGAGATAATTGAGGAGAGCCATTGCCGCGCTGCAGATGCGTGAATTTTTCAAGGCGTTGAATTTATCGGCTGCCGGTCGTGGGGGAGGGGCTAGGAGAGAGAGAGAGAGAGAGAGAGGAAAAACAGTCGCTGGATTTTTCGGGAATGCGTGGAAAATCGAGGAGGTGTTTTGGAAACTCGAGATGGAAATGTCGTTACGCTTGATTTATGGTTGGAATTTATGGAGCAGGTTCGAGTGTTCTAATATGCAATCAAGTTGGTGAATTATTCATGCGAGCAATAGTCTTATGGTTATCAAGAAAAAGGTGAGCCATTTTATATTCGGGTTGCAATTTTCCGAAAGAATCTTGACTAATCCTATTGTTCTTGATCAACACTATAATACAACGATGAGAATTCTGGTAAAGAAATCTTAATATTTTATAATGATCAAGAAAAGTGTCTTCGGTA
>JAPYZA010006996.1:0-15581 GCA_030522685.1 Eupelmus azureus
ATAGCCTTATAAGCTTCTTCGCTCGTTTTTTTTTTTACTTTCCGTCTTTTTTGTCGAACGTTTTTTTTTTGCCTTCTCAAAGCTCAGTTTATCCGGGCCTCCGAGTTTTTCTAGAGAAGAGCGACACTTTGGCCGCGCTGCGGTCGTGATAAATCGCGAGTGCGGAGCTGTGTTATATATACAAGCGCGGCCGGAGGAGCCGGCAGTGGGCGCGCTTTCGCGCAGCGAGCTGCCTCCTCTCTCATTGGATTTGGCCAGTGAACCGGAGATGCTGATTTTTTGCCGAATGAGAGAAGAGTGCGAGGACCTGGCCCCGAGCATGTGAGAAAGAGACGGCCTCCAAAAAGTGTGTGCGTGCTCTGAGTGTGTGTGCCAGCCTCTGGCACGAACGATCCTGCCTCTCTGCACACGCGTTAAAGAAGCGCGCGCAAGCGGGGGAGAGAAGCTGCAGCAGCGGCACTGGCCGCGCTTTGTTCCGTCTACTATACTTTAGCTTCTTATTCTCCTCCTCCTCCTCCTCCTCCCTCCTTCTTCTTCTTCTTGCTCCTCTTGGCAGCCGGTTTCTCTCTCGTTTATTATATGCTTCTTGCCGCGCTATTTCGCGATATCCCTGACTATCTGGGTTTCCGGCTCCCTTTCTCTCCTTCTCCCTCGCCCCGGCGCGCGGCCCATCGATTCTCCGTCTCTCTGGCCGCGCGCATCGCCGAGGCCACGTTTTTTGGCAGCCCCAGAGACAGCCCCAGTGCGCCAGAGACGTACGCCGGCTCGCGCAAGCTCCGGGCGTGTCGCGCACACTTGCCTGCATTCATCCTTTTTATCCGCAAGTTACGAGAGCGATCCTCGTTCTGCTGTATATGAGCTAGCTGCCAGCTCGCCGCTTCTTTTTACGAGACAGTGAACATCTTGCGAAGATACAGCAAGACAGCTCCGTGTACGCAAGTGCGATTTTGTCGCTGGATCTAGCGAGGCCGCAGCTTTATCTAGCCAGTGGCGGCAGTCCGTCGGTACAGGGCAAAAAGGCCGCATCCGGATACGAGAGAGAGAGGAGAGCGACCCGGCAAGAGGACGTTGAAGGAAGCGCAACGGCTCGTTCGGCTCTGGTAAGTCTCCTTCCTTCCTTTAGATTTTTACTGGCGATTAAAGCCGATCGGCGCGCGAGCGCTCGGCTTATAAACGAGTTTCGAGGCTCCTCGCGCTCGCGCGCGCGGCTACGTCCATTTCTGCGGAGTATAAATCGGATATCGAATATCGCAGCCCTCGCGCGCAGCGCGAGATTTATCTCTCTCCCGCTCATTTGCATGCGTAAAAACGGCGCATTGTTATAAAACTCGTTATCGGCGTCGCGCGATCGCCTTCCCCTCCCCTGTTGCGCTGCTTTACGCGTCGCCGTGAGAAAAAAATCGCCGACGCATACCTACCTGCCGCCCTACGTATATAAATAATCCGCGAGAGCAGCGCTACTATCGATTCGCAGAGCGCCTGTATAAGTAAAGCTCTCGCTTTCTCTGGAAAATCGCTCGCTGCAATCCATCGTCTAGCTGTACAGAACCGACGGTCCGAGCTGTCTGGAGGATTAGCCGGCGATCGATTAGTCGCGCCGGCGCTCAAAGGACATCCGCGTACGTATCTATATATACACAAATCCCCCGTCGACGTCCTTGCGCTTTTTCGGTCTCACTCGCTCTCCCATAAACCGGAGCAGCGGGCATTCATATACACGCGGCGAGTGCACCAGTTGGGTTCAGTAGCCGTGACGAAGGTCGCTCGCGGCCTTGATGCCAAAGTCGAGCGCGCGCGCAAAAATGGATATACGGCTCTATGCGTTTTCCATTATGGCCGGGGAGTTTCTCGTTTCTCGCCCAGCAGCCGCCGCGCGATCGTTGCGTCACACACGGCCAGCCGTTCGCGCGCGCGCATATCTCGTAAGGAGGTATTACGCGATCGGGAAGGTCGATCGTTTCGTTTAAGCGATTCGCGTAATTGACTCGCGGATTGTGTATATATATACGTGTGTGTGTGTTGCTGCTATGGTTTCACGGTCACTGCGTTCGGCCTGGGGACTCAGGGAGCCGTGACGCGTCCAGCGCGAGGCTCATCCTTTTCCTCGCTCGGCAGCTGAACGATCAGATATGTATATAGGAGCGAGGAGATCGATCGGCGCTGCACACGTGGTGATAACAGCGGCGGCGCTCCAGAAACGTCAGTGTTCCGTTTTTTCGAATTATCCGCGAGATGCTTGCTGCATTTCGCGCGGGGCTTTTTTCGATGACGACAAAACGGCTTTTACGCAACTTGTCGCGCCTGCATACGCAGCGCTCTCAAAATAAGACACGTTCATTGAGCGCGGGCCGAATGGGCGGCCGACTGGTTCCTTGCGTAATTCCGGCACAATTGCATAAAGCCTGCAGAGTCGCTCGACAATCCTGCGAGATGTCGCGCGTGAAAGTTGCGTTACTGTATATACACACACTTCAGAAAAAGTAGGTAACGTCTCACTGAAAAGAGAAATAGCGCTTGCAGGTCGCTGCTGCAGTCAGGTGCCTCACCGAAATCTTATATACCCAGAACGCGAATTGCATCCTCGCATCGGCGCGGCGCGTATACAAGTGTTGCGGTTTTGAAAAAGGCGAGCGACGACATCGAGTCCGGCCGGCCTTGCTCCAGCTCGCTTTAATTTCTTAACGCGCTGCGGCCGTGTAACATTAGAGACGTGATTGCCGGCCTGAGCGCGATAGCTAGCCTGAAAGTATACGGCGCGCGGCTGAATAGCGAGGGGTAAAAAAAGTCTGCTCGCAGCGCAAGAAAACAGTGTTAATAGAGCGCTAATAGCAATGCTGCAGTCTCATCGTCGTGCAGCTACCGCTCGAATCGTCCTCCGCCTCGGATCTGCCCGAGTCACGCGCTCAGCGCTGCCCAAATCGCGTGTCAATGCTGTATATGTATACCTCCGAGCGTCCGACATAGTACAGCAGCGCTGGCTTTTCCCTTTCGTTGCCGAATCGTCGCTTTTTGTGGCCGTTTCCGCTCGGCGAGCCTGTGTATAGCCCAGCCCCCGGACAGGATTAGCCTGTGTTGTACCAGCTCCACGGCGCTCGTTTCTTAACGATCGGCTCCTTCTTTCTTTTTTTCCTCTCTCTCCTATATCCTCCCGAGCTTGGTCCACTGTGCCAGCGATTAGTCACACACGGCAGTCGAACGAGGGACGAGACGATTACGACGACACGGAGAAAATTACTATTTACACCGGCCGGTCATTCGTGACGCGGTGCGCGCCTTGGACGACGCGAGAGTCGCTTGCGAGAGAGAACGAGGGTCGCGCAAGGTGAGACAACAGCGCTGGAGAGGCTGCTATTATGCTGGCTTGGTGGTCCCTCTGCGCGGATGGCTATAGGCTTCTTTCGATCGTCGCTCTGTTCTGTACGCTTCGGTGGTACTGGCGGAATTATTGCTCTGATGCTTGCCTGGGCTGTTTTCTTTTATTAGATGGGCACTTGTGCGTTGAGGTTGGATGCCGCGGGTGAAAGCGAATTTTTTTATAATTAGAGTGGCGAAATGACAAACGGCCGATTTCAGATGAGAGGCGAAGGCGTTTGAGCGAAGAGAGCCGAGTTATGCCGGTAGAGTACGTAAGAATTTTTTTTTTCTTGTGCTAACTTTTTCCGATGGAAAAATTCCATGAGTTTCTGTAGTGGATTGCGAAAAGTTTGGAGTTCTTAATTTCTTATTTGATTCTATTTTTTCGAGCGTCGGTATAATTACTTTCTAAGTATAAAAAGTCTCGACGTTACTTTTAATTGAAAATTACTAAATGAGTAGAAGATTAATTGAATCCAATACCGATTGTTCCGAAAGCCTATTATGTGAGTGAATCTCTAGGTTCGTCGATTAATTTCATAATATTTAACTTAATAAGCTGATGAGTTAAACTTTTTTCTAAATACTCTTCATTCCTTAATCTAAGCTATCCTAAGGCTATACTTGGTAATTGATAATTATATTATCAGTTGATGCAATACAATTTAACGAAATAAAAAAATCAAATGAGAATTTTTTTAGTAATTTAAATTGAAATAATTATAAGATACATTAACGATTTTTTATTTACTAAATATATGCGTTATCTGCAATCAACTTATCTATTTTGCTCTAAATTTTAGTTAAAAGTAAATAATTTTCTTCCATATATTAGTCAAAAATTTTTCTTAATATAGGTGCATTAAATTATGTAATATTACTTTTATAAATGTACAGTTACTTTTTGATTTCTTTCAATTTTTAATTGGATTATTTATAAAACAGCTGGATCTAATGAAATATTCATAGCTGTCCTCTACGGTATATTCGTAATATATCTTTCATTAAAAACATACTTGAAAAATTGTTATCTGTCAATAAAAAGTAGTTCTACGAAGTCTGTGACAGTCGTCAATGTAAAAACATAATATTTCATTCGTAGATACTATTATTCTTGTCTTATTTTTTTACCGAAAAAACAGTTATAAATCTTTGTAAAAAATGAGTCACGCCAACAATACATCGGACAAATCTAAAAAAAAACAAACGTTCTTGAATTAATTCCTACAATTACATCTAAATCACGAAATTAACTCATCCCAACAAACCGTTCAGCGCGACTTTCTTAAACAGATTCATATTAATTATTATAATCCGCACACCGCCACAGACATACCTTAATAACATCATTGTTAAACCCCGCAAATAAAAAGCCACCTCAACCGCACAAACAGCACCGCACCGAAAAAGGCAAAACGACACATCGCGGAAGGGAAACGCAACTCTCAGGCGACAATAGAGATCTTTTATTCTCGTAACCATCGCGGATGGGACTCGCTTGGCGCATCGAAGGAGGAAGCGAAATCTCGCTGTCTCGGATAAAACACACAGCTATAAGAGTCACTGCGCCACTCGCGTACATAGATATCCAGCGAGCGCGCGAGTCGGCCCGAGATTTCCTTTCGGATCCACGCGCGCGTGTATATACATCCGTACGTGGACGTCGAAGGAGGCTAATGGGAGAACTCGATCGGTCGACTTTTCGAGTCGCCGGCGTAATTTCTCCTACGCGCGCCGCCAGTGGAGAAAAGGAAACAAGAGCGCCCGCAGCTATACGCGCGTACGTGTCCGCCTTGCTCTCTGCGCCTATATCTATGCTTGTGTGTATGTAGATGCATAGAGACCGGGCCGCAAGACACTTATTGACCAGATATGGTCAAGAGTGCACATACTCATTGCTCTGTATACGTGCACGCGTATGTATAAATCATTCCGCCCGCGCCTCTATGTATAAGTTTTTTTGTAGCCGCGGTGCACACAAGAGCTTTAAAGTCGTTTTGACTTTATTGACGTTGAATTCCCGATGGCTGCTGCCGGCCAGATACCATCTGTTTTCATTCACGACGCGCACGAGTACGAATGAATCGGGACGAGAGTTACGCTTTACGCCGATGAAGATCTCTATCTGCAGCGCCCAGCTGAGCCTACACACACACACAAACACACGCATAGCTCCCAGCGAGTTATCATAATAGCTATACATACTGGAACGGCTAATCGCGTGCTTCCACGTCTAAATCGGAGGCAAAGTCGAATTTTCGGAGAGCAGTGGTATATAAGTGGAGCGTCGGCGCGTCGGCGGCCTCGGGGACAAAAAGCGGGAGGGTAAAAAATGGCCGGCCCGGCCGACACGCTCGATCCGCGTATAAATATTTCTCCATAAATCAATCCGTTTCGGCAGGCATTAAGAGCACGCGCGCTTCCATTTGTAGAATATATCCCTGCGGATGTAGGACGCGCGGCGACGTTCACCGTCCGCATTCTCCTTCGATGCTTCTCCGCGCGCTCCTTCCAGCACGTGTGTGTCTGTGTATATGTGTGAGTCTTACGAGCCTCATCTCATCAGCCGCGAACGAAAGTCCAGCGAATATAAGCCTAAACTTGGTGCGTATGTGTGTTCCTGGCCGGCGGCTCCGTGTCTCTCATTCGTAATCGGCGCTTCTTCCTCCCCAAGAGTTCACACGCGCCTTCCGATCGCCGGAAGCGTACCGTCCTGACGTAGTCCGCACGTGTGTAGGTACGTATACGCCTCGGTGTGTATAAGAAGATCGTAAAGGTGTATGAGGTGTATGTAAGCTCGTTCATTGGCAGAATGAGAGAGAGAGAGAGAAGAAGAGGGGTCAACGTTTGGTCATTTTATTTCGAGCAAAGGAAAGCCAACGAACGCTCGCGCGCGCGCGCACACACATGCGATACCGCCGGGGGCGCCGACTTCCTTCCACGTCGAAAACGAGCGGTGCCTCGTTAATTCGCGCACTGGCGGCCTTTCGCGTATATACACGTGTGTGTGTGACTGTGTGTACGTGCGCGAGATGCCCGTATATATAAAGACTAGCCTTACACGGCTACCTCCGCTCTTGTACGGGTATATAGCGGAAATTTTACGTATTACGCTGTAGTACGGCAGATCCGCAGCGTTTATATACATATGTACATGTACGCGCGAGTTCCGACTTTCGTCCCGTCAATCATGGCTTGCTTTTCGAATGGGTATTAGCGTTTATCTGGTACAGCTGTGGTACACACACAGCTGGCTCTCTATCCATTATGCGCGTTAGGAGGTTAAGGTTATTAAGTAAAAATCCAGGAGATAAGCATTTCTATTATGGAATACGGCCGATTGCCGCAACGAATCGCGAACGAGCGCCCGTATAGTGCGCATAAAAGATGTAGGAAGGATAGGATTCAATCAGACAAACGATTAAATCCCACTTTTCTTTTCTTCGGCCCGCGAGCGCGTCGGCGGTGCGTCTATACGTGATGTATACACGCATATT
Source organism: Eupelmus azureus (assembly GCA_030522685.1). NCBI lineage: Eukaryota > Metazoa > Arthropoda > Insecta > Hymenoptera > Eupelmidae > Eupelmus > Eupelmus azureus. The sequence goes on from JAPYZA010006996.1 coordinate 6,852, forward strand.
AGTATCTCATATATACGACCCGGAGAGTGAGTCCCATTCTAAATGACCGCGCGCGCGCTCCAGCTCCTTTTTCGTACAGGCTCGCAAGGACAAATAAAAGCAATTTATTTTGATAGATCGCACTATGGCTTCTCGGCCATGCGGGCCACCTAATCCAGAATTAAAGCGCGAGTGAAAGCTGCGTTCTATACAACACGCGTGTGCGTCCGGCTACTCTCCATTCTTTTCTGTTTTTATCAAAAAAAACAGCTCTTATCCGCGTGTAGACATATAGTTATACAGTACACGCGGCGCAGGCACGTAATCAGTGTACCAGAAGCGCGCGAGAAAAGCCGGCAGCGTGCAATTATTCGCCGGCTCATTCATAATAGGCGGCCTTAGTCGCAGTTTTTAAACGGTCGCGCGCGAGCGCGTGGGCTTGCACACGCGACGCCTGCGCTGAAAAGTAAGAGTGCAGCGCGCGGCTAAAGAAACGCGCTTCTTGGATATGTGTATACGGTGCAGCGCTCTGCGGTTTTCCTGCCGCCGAGGCACTTTCGACCTGCAGGCCAATCAGGCGCCCGAAACGAAACGTGACGGAGCCGCGTGGCTCTCGGTGTTGTTGTTGTCGTCGGGGAAACTCGATGCCTGCAAGTGACTCGGTAAATTGACGTGGAAAAGCTGGAGGAAAATCCGCTTTTGGAAAAATGAGCTGCCGGTTTCGTGAGTCAACTTGGGGTTTGACTTTTTTTTTTCATGTGCAGGATGCGAGTGACGTGGAATTGTGGCTCGGACGTAAATTCTTATAAAGATGTATTAGCCGAGGGAATGGAATAAAGTTAAAGACTCGGGTATGAAGCAAGTGGTCGTTGATCATTGGGACGATGTGAAACTCTGCCGTAAGACCCTGCAGAAAATAAATCTACGTCATCCTTGGGTAAGGCTGAAATAATTACTTTTTCATCAACAAACGGAATATGTTAATAAAATTGTCTAAGAATATATTTCAAGTAGCTCATTTAATTTATTTAGCCGCTTGCACAAGCACGCCAAGCTTACTTACGTAAATATCGAGAAAAGTCGTATTTGGGTTTGTATGCAAAGCAGCATCTCGCTTATAAAGACGACGCGTTAAAACAAGTTTACCGATGCACTGACGTCTTCTTTAAATATAAATAAACTCCAAGACTGGGACGAGCTCGATCATTAAGTTTCATGAGGTTTAACGCACTCCCGACCGCAGCGTCTCCATATCTCCAGAGCGCGCAGTCCAGTTATACTTTGCATCCCAACTCTATAAGTAATGAGTACGTGTCTTATCAGCCATTGAACCAGCGCTTTCCCAAATTATCCGATACAGCCCACCGTTCAGCTCCTCCTATACCTATCAAACCTCCTCTAGTAGACAAAAAAAAAAAGAAAAAAAAGCGAGCTCGAGCCGATGATTTCATAGCCGCGGCTCGGTTAAAGCGCAGAGAGCCGCTCTCTTATCGACACCACTCGACTAATCAGCTTGATGCCGGCCAGAAAACGGGGGCCCAGATACCAGATCTCTTCGTTTAACCTCTGCACTCGAGGCGGCCTCTCCTCGAGAGCCTATGAGAACTCGGCGAGCGGTAACGGAAGAAAAAAAACCAAAGTGAAACGATAATGAGTTCAGGAAGACGTTTTAGTATATACACACACACTCGGCGGCGGCGCGATGAGCCACGCATGTAGAGCATCGGGCCGGCGAGTTGTGTAAGTGTGCGTGTGCGCGAGGTATACGGCCGCTAATGGCAGCTACTTTGGGCCTCATTTACATTGAAAAGGCCTGGCACCTGTCAGCTGCCGGTTACACATACAGGCGTCTGCCCCCTCCGCTCCTCGGGAATTGGGCTGTTATTATCCTAGCGGGGCGCAATCGTCGAAACAGTCCGGAGGAGCGACGAGTGTGTATGTATATATATGAGAGGAGGCTCGCGGCGACGCTCTCCTTTCGCCGATCTATCTCCGGACGATATTTCGCTGATGATCCTATCTCTATCCCTGTCTTTCTCTCTGGTGGCGCGCGAGAGAGCTGATTCACGCTTCTCGCTTACACGAGAAGGAGAGAGAGAGAGGTTGGCGCTCGCGACACAGGATATCCTTGAAACCTTCTAACGGTCTGGGTGCCCAGCCGGCGACGCCGGCGACTCTCGGTTACGGGAACCTGGATAGGCGCTTTCCCACACGTATATGTATATACCATATACATGCTCTTTGCGTTTTCTCTCTCTTCTCTCTACTCTCCTTTGGCCGCGCCTTCTCTCTTTCTCCGCGAGCTAGTACACTCGATATACACACTAACTCTCCGCGTCTATCTCCTCTTTCTCCCCGCCCGCCGCCTCCTGCCGTTATGTGTCTCTACACTTTTCTTCGCCGGTTCCCATGTATATACACACTCGCTACGCGCGACACTGGCTTCGAATTTCGGCCCTAGCTCGCCTATATCACGAAGTCGTTACTCGCTCGGCGACACAGACACACAGCGATCCGCCGATTTTTAAGGCGAGCGTATAGGCACACTAGAAAAACAGCGTGCACCTCGCTGGCCCTATATAAGCTGCCGAACGCCGGCAGAAGCAGGAGAGCAAAATTTACAATGCCGCCCCCCCCCCCCTTCCGTACCTATAGTCATCTCGAGCGCGGACTCACGAATTCGCGCTGTGCCTATAACAGCTCGCTCCGCTTGTGCTCGTTTATTTATGGAGCTGTTTTGCGCTGCCTGGGAATTTTGTGACTCGGGTCCCAGGAGGTATATACACAGAGCAGTGGCGGCTTCGACGAAATTAGCGCTGCCTCCTTTTTGACTCGGCGGCGAACTCTCGGCGCTTGTATATATATATACGGCAAGGAGGTGAACTCGCCTCGGGGATAAGTTATTGCGAATCCTTGCGGAGTTTATGCCGCGCGCTCGCGGCTCGCGTATTATGTTCCGCCGCACCTTAAAATTCCCGCTGCCGGGGAGGATTTTTCAATCTGTCGCATAACGAATTTACGCAATTCGCCGGCTAAAATAGGAGTAATTGATTTGGGAGGGTGAACTATGTTTGCCTTGGGAGAAGCAACGATTGAATATGTAAATATTAGTAAAATCATAAAGTACGAACAATCAATTTAATACAATAAACTCCGGTCGTTAAAGACGATTATTTTATTTTCTAAATTAGCGCTCATCCTGTCGCAGAGCAACAATTACGTAGATTATGACACGCAGCGCGTTTCCATTGTATAATTGTAATAAGAGATTACAATCTCCGAGTTCCTTATCGGAAATCCATCGCGCCGAGCGGAGAATAATAATAATTGCCGGCCGCATTTTTACCATCAATCAATCCGTTCATTCACACCTCTGAGCACGTTACCCACGTGATTATTTGTTTTGACAATTACCTCGAAGGTTATTACATCGGCTCGCGCGTGAAAATTTTCGTAACCCTCAGCAACGCGGATAAAAATTGAAATTTCATCAGATCTCGCGGCGCTGGCTTAATTAAAAGCCCGTAATTGCGAGAATGAAAGGAGCATTGGCAGGCAATTACGGGCACAAAAGTTCACTCGCGCGTGTACCTACATAAACACGCATTTTTCTCTCTCCTCTCCACACACCGTGTCCACACACATACGTCCACAGCTCTCCGACTCCCACGAGGCGCGCCGGTTAACGGCCCGCGCTTTCAGTCCTCCGCTTATCTATTTATCTAAGATTTTTCTCGATTCATAGCCTCTCTCTCTACCTCGCTGAATGACAAGTTTGTTAAGCGCTCGTCGGCTGACTAATCAAGAATCGCATTGTAACGAGCCGCTGGAAAAGCCAAAACGGGCCCCGTTCGAAAATCGAGGTCGAAGGTCGCGCTGGCGTATACGAAGAGCCCGGTATCGGCCTTACGGTCGGTCAGTCGAGGCAATAAGCTTCTCGTGACCCTGTTGAGCTGCGGCTGCGAGGCTCTCGAGCGAGAGCCAGGCGATATGCAGGTCGTCGGCGTCGCGTCGTGCTTAGCTCTTGGGGGCCCCTCCTCGGCTTTATGTATACGCCTAGCGGTAAAAGTCTCGCCGGTCTGCGGCGCGAGCCCGTAACCAGTTATATCCTTACAATGTAATCCTATGATTCGGAGTTGAATAACAAGAGTATTATGTTTCGCGTAATGTTTGCGAGCAGCGGAGCTTGACCTCGGAAAATTCAGGTCTCTCCTGCGGGTGTCGTTGGCTGACCAGAGCGTGTATATACATATATATAGGTGTACTTTACTGCCTTTCGCGCTGTATCGAGCAGAGAGAGTCTTAAATCACTCCGCGGCCGTATATAGCGCCGGGAGCGGGCCCAGAAACGTCGGGTTTGTTAATAAGTTGTAAAAAGCCGGAGCGGTAGGCGCCGAATTACACGGCCGAGCGGGCCCCGGCTTAACGAACGAAATTCGCGGCAACGATGTAAACATTTTATGGAGCCCCTTGAACTCCTTTATTTTCGTCTCGGGACCGGTAAAAGCCCGTACGTACACGAGTCGTGATTGACTTTTAAGAGCCCTCTCTCTCTCTCTCTCTCTCAGAGTCGAAAGCTTTTTCGGCACTGGTTACGAGAGAGGTAAATATCTGCGGAGTGGCCCGCGTTGCGCAAGCGATTCGAAAAGCCCGAGTGTATATATATGCATGCAAATACTTTATTTTCAGGCGGCGATCAGTTGGTGATTTTTGCGCGACGCCGCGCACGCATCATTATGTAAATAAATTCTACGAACGTTGCCGGCAACATTACGGTAGTCGCTCGGAATTGGTTATGTCTATACAGCGAGAGCGCGCAGGAGTCGTATATACACGGCCGCGACTTTCTCAGCTTCTCTCGCAAAGCACTCGGAGCGTGAAGGAAAAAGCAGGCAAAAAGAAAGAGAGAGAGAGACTTACGGGCGCGAGCTTTTTTGTAGACAAGAGCGGACGTTTTCGAAAAAAAGACTATAGCCAAGCGGCACGTAGAGCCGCGCTGCTGCTCGAGCGCGAGCCTAATTAATGAATTATCTGTTTGTGTGGGTTTTGAGGCGGCTGTGTAGCCTCTGGCATAGGTCGGAGTCTGCAGCAGCAGCAGCAGCAGGCAGAGAGCGCAGCTTTAACGGTTTTCGCGATAAAGGCCGAGGGAAGGAGAGAGAGAAGCGAGTAGCTCGTCCGCGAGAAAGAGAGATAAAAGTGCGGGACGTCAGTTCGCGCAAATGAAACTCGCCGCTCGGCGCGCGATCTGTATAGATTACGGGCCGCCGACGCCGCCGCTAACTAATGCTGCGGCCGCAGAGGTCGGACGCCTATGTGCGCCTTTAATCGAAGATTCATCGCATGCATCTCGCCGGGGCTGGAAAAGGACGCGCGAGAACAGATCCGCGCATTAGCCGCAATGCACACACACACACACACGCTGCTTCCGACGCGTCGAATAATTATATTGCGGGCCTGCATAGCAGAGCGAGATGAAATTATTAGACCCGTGGCGAGAAGAGCCGCAGAAGTGTCCGTGCGCATGTGTGTTTTAATGAGCGCGCGGGATAATCAGAGCCGTAGAAGGCCTATCCGGAAGTGCTCGTAAATTTTCGCGCGATAGCTCGCGCTCCGCGCGCTGCCGAGTCGATAAATCCTCTCTCTGCTCTCCTGAAAATAAAGAAGCTCGCCGCTCGCTCGGATCTTTTGATTTCGCGTTAATCGGCCGGCATTAGAATAATTTAGCATATTCGAGTTGCGAGAGCCGTTTGACGCGAAGAGAGCGCGAGTCAAGGCCGTTAATCAGATGTGCGCATAGCCGCTCGGCTCGAGCAGTGTGCCAATAATGCGCGGTATTCTCTCGCGCGGCCGGAAAGGGCCGATCGTCGTTTTCTCGATCATCGCTGAGCGCTCTGATCGGCTAACTGTTCGAGATCGTATTTATAGGGTATAGAGAGAGGACGAGAGTTTGGTCTGTGTGTGTGCATGTGTGTGTGTGTGTATGAATGTGTGTACGGTGTGCGGTATAAAATCGTGACTCGGCGCCCGGGAAATATCATTAAAATAATGGCGACGGATTGAAAAAGCGCGGCAAGACGTCTCTATCCTCCTTAAAGGGGACTCCCCCGTCGACAATCAACTCGGGCTTAGCTGGCCGGGGCATTGTTTGGCGCAGGCGCGGAGCTTTATCGGTCGACACTATTGCCGCCTGTACGGCCGAGCTGCAGCGAGCGTGGGATCAAATCGACCGGAATCATCGCGCTACTCCTTAGGCTCCTATATACCTGCGCGCATCAACGAGGCGCTCTCCATTATTGGGAGAGCTGCTGGCTGAGCGCGCGGATATGTCGCGCTCCGGTCGATGCAAACGGCATTTCATAACCGTATATACATCGTTGCTTTGTAGTTGCGGTTATTATCTCCGGGTAAGATCGGTCATCGGAAGGAGTGCCGCATTTTTGTCGGTTGCGAAGAAGAGCAGCCTCGCAGCGAGATGCCATGGAAAAATTTGACAAACGAGGCCCTCTTCGCCGGCAAAGTTGGGCAACGTCGCTCCCGTGTGTGTGTGTGTGTGTGTCTGCGTCCGTTTACGTGTGGCTACACTTTCGTCTTCGCAGGAGCGCTGGCCTGGATCGGCCACGCCGCCGTACACGGGATGACCCAAAAAGAGAAAGAAAAGATCGCCGCGGGGGAATGGAGCGAGGGCTGCGTGCGCGCGCGTCTACCTGCGCCTGCATGCTCGCCAGCGTCGCCGTTTATAAAAGCCTGCACTTTGGACCGAAAGGTTCTTTCGCCGCCGCAGAGCTCGCATAGAAACTGGTCTGACTGGCCCCCCCTCAACCCAAACGCGCGCTCTTCTCTAGCTCGAAACGACCTCCGCACGTATATAGCAGCTCACGCACGCTCGGAAACCTGAATCGCAGCGATGGTTCTCAAGCGCTTCTTCTTTCTTCCTCTCTCGATGTATCTGTATATACGCGAACTCGTAGATGCGGAGAGCTGCGTGCGCTGGTGGTATTATGTATCGGTTTTCTCTCCAGCGCGCTAGGCTATAGGTGCACTCGTCCCGCTGAAGCGTCGAGCGCGGAGCGAGCGCAAATTTATTGCTTCGATCTAAATGCATATTCCGAGGCTGCTGGCTTGGTTAATTCCCTATAATAAGCGCTCATCAATTACCAGGCCGCGGCAATAAAGACAACGCGGAATTTTCATTAATGAAACATTGTTTACCGAGTCGCAATAAAACGCATTCTTGGTAAGCGCGCTGTTTGCCTTTTGCGTTAGCGGGAAATTAATAAGCGGCTTATTTTTAATAACAGGCAAATTAAAGAGCGCGAGCTTAATTAAAACATCTCGTGATTCTGATTATGCGTTTTGAGATTACGGAGAATGAGCGTGTCGGGTTGCTAAATGTTTAATTTGTATTTAAATAAATTTAAATAATTACCGGGATATTAAATAATATTCGAGTGTCTTGAGCTTGGGAGATTTTTTTTATATCACGGTGAAAGTTCTCGTCTTTCGGAAAGAGACCGTTGTTTGGTAAGAAAAATATCTTTAAGGTAATAAAGTAAAATTATGTTTTGAAATGTCAGAATTCTCATAATATAAGACGTAACTGTACCTTTCTTTTCTTTTTGCCGGATTCACAGTTTTGTTCATTCATTAAAACGTTACGCTCGTAATGAACGTTTTTCCGGTTCGCGTAAAAAAGAAAAATTAAGATTGTGTCTCTGTTCCTCAAAAAAAGCTCATATTTTTCGAGTTATTAAACTAAAAATTCGAAAATGCCTCATCATTAAAGCATCCTAATACAATTATAATTGCCGATTAGGCCCTCGTCTCGTTACGCATTACATAACCTTATTAACGAAATTTCCGTACTGCCTCCATAACGAGCAGCCGTAACACAAATTCGTGGAACGAACCCTTAAAAAAAACGAAGCAAAATGCAAAACAATCGGGAGAAAGTTACAAGAAACTCCCAAAATTCAAACGAGCCTTCAATTACTCCTCTAAAAGCCCCGAGCAACGCAGCCTCCTCGCATCATTACCGATTTTTTCCTGCGTAATACTCCAGCAACCTCTATATCACCCAGCCCAATCCCAGCATCGCAATAGAACCCACCAGCGACGTAAACAATCGCATCCGATCCGATTTCCGACGAGGCGGAATCCGCCGGTTTTCAGTGCCGTCATTGTTGCCCGCCGGAGATCGGCACTTTCCTTCCTCTGCGGCCCGTTCGCGCTCGGGCACGTGTCTTTCTTCAGCCGCAGCGCGACTTTTCCCTCGCCGTGCGGGAGGAGATCGCGTGTGGCTCGCGCTATAAGCCGGCAGCTCCGCAGCAGTAGTAGTAGAAAGTCCTCCAGAGGCGCGCGTCTTACAAGCCGAGACAATGGCGACAATGTCGAGCGATAACAATGTCTAGAGAGAGAGAGAGAGCTGATACACGGATTCCGCCGATGTCGCGAATTCCGTGGGTTTCTCTGCGCGGAGGAAACGCCGAAGAAAGTATGAACGTCCTGTGCGGCCCTGTGCGCAGCTCTATACGTATATACACAGCCGCGAGACGATATAGTCGTCCCTGAACTTTCGCCTCCCCGAGAGCAGCGGCTGCGGCGTTGTTTTCCTCTCTTGTTTTTAAGATCCTCCGCGGATAAGAATGGGACGTTTTTTTGTCCCCACGGAGCCGAGCCTCGGCACTGCTGCTCGCCGGCGCATTTTTATAGATTTCTCCGGATTAAACGAAAGTGCCGCTAATTGAAGCCGGC
>JAPYZA010006997.1:0-13818 GCA_030522685.1 Eupelmus azureus
ATTATATTATAATAGAAAACTATTGTTTATTATAAACAAACCTACTGCTCTACCCCTGGGTCCAGCGACCCGAACGACACTTCGGATAAGAAATTACAAAGTAAAAAAAAATTGGGGAAACCACTAATAAAAACGCACCGAAGTATCTACCGCAATGTGATGTGGAAACGATACTATTAATAATTATTCTTTTTTATCTGCATATGCGATACATTTTAAAGTTTTAAAGTATTAAACAATAAAGTTTTCTGTACATATTATGTACATATTCTGCACGTATTTTGATAAAATATAAAAATTATAAATTTTTAGTTTAAGAACAGATAATCTTTTGAAGAGGGGGGGGGGAATTGGCGCGCGCGCGAAGCGCGCATGGGGGCATTGCCCCCCTAGTGTATATATATATATATATATATATATATATATATATATGTGTGTGTGTGTGTGTGTGTGTATATGTGTGTATATATATATATATATATATATCGACCATTAATCATCGATGATCGCATATAGAACTTCTCATCAGTTACCGTATTTTGCAGCGACAGCCCTGCTGTCAGTTCGATTTTATAGCAGTATTGCTGCCTGCTGGGTTTTTGACTCTGTTACAATCTATATTGAAGGCCGAATAACTGACAATGAGATGCCGTCTTAGTACTTACATATTAGCGTCGGTAAAAAGCAACCATTTTTTTATATGAATTAACGTGAGAATCAAAATTTACACGAAAGTTAAAAATACACGCTCATTTGATTGATGTAAGAAATACTTACGTTAGTCGAAGAGATCTTTTAAAAGGCTTTTAAGCTTTCTTCAAACTACCATTGACCAATCATTTTTCTCACGCTCATTATCAAAGTAGTACATGAACCTTATAAAAGTAAAAAAGGTTTTGAAAAAATGTTTACTATATGTATGTGTAATGCGTTCACGTTTCACTAACAGTGCCTATTACTTTGTTCTTTAAAAAGCAAGGCTGCATATACAAGAAGTGGAATAACCTGCGGCGTAATAGTACATTATGCAATAAGGGAGTAATCGAATTTACTCCCGTGTTGCATATAGTACTTTACTCTTGACTTAACCGTGGCCACATTTTTGTTTTGAAAAGTGGCCCTATCGAAAGAATCGAGTAAAATTCATTTTCTCCCCAATACTCAGGCGCTCCTGAGACTCTCGTTCCATGTATACATACACAAACAATTTTCCGATTTTTAGAATTTACTTTTTCGCATTTTTTTTCCTTAATTGTGTATGATATAATATAAAAAGAGAGATGGACCAAACACAGGAATTTTGCAGTACCAGTATATATCCTACGACTCGGTTTTAGTGTGACCGAGCTATATGATTTATAGATAATTATTTTATTTTCCTTGTCAGTTTTAAATTTGTATAGCTACTCTTAAGGTAGCTGCGCCACCGTAGGAAAATAAACAAGAGATAAACGAAAAAAATATGACTGAAAGTATGAGTTTTGAGTATTTTATTGCAATAATTTTGTATGGGGGTCATCGACCAATCAGAAAAGAAAAAAATTGTTAGAAATAAAATATTTAACATAGGCTATTATGAGAAAATTAACATTTTTACCTTTAATTAAATAAATATATTATAGATTCGACTAAAAATTTGAGAAATAATAGTCTTCTATTTATAGATTATAATAGAATAAAAAAAATCGGTTGTTATCGTTAAAATTTACAAGATAACTTAATTTATAATGTGAAATTACAAGTTTCGCCCTAAAAATCCGCCACTGTAAAACCTCAAAGTTTCACTATTAGTGACTCGGAGGTAGAGACTTCTCTTTGTTAATGAAAAGTATTATATAATAAATATTAAACATTTTTAATGTGGCTGAATAATTTTTTAAAACAAAATCATTCACTGCTGCTGCATACGGGGCCCCTTAATGGTACGGGGCAACGTGGTGCAGCTACCGTAACTTGTTGTAAGCAAAGCTTAAGTAAAATAAAATTTGAGGGCACTGTAAAATAAACATTTATTAGAATAATCTAACAAGTCAACATCATTGGATACATGAAAATGTGATAATATATTTTATTTAGATGTCGAGAGCAAACAATATATGTCGTGGGGCTAATGACTCCGTATAAAGGGAAAAATCAAAGTCCGGTATTACGCGAGAACGTATGGAAGAGAGATGCCAAAACATTTTCGAAGGCTAAGAGTTTTTCTTTTTAAGAAAAGCCAGGGCCTTTAAGCCGTAAGTCACATCGAGAGAAGAATAAAACAAAAAATCTGGTTCAGGGAACAAGAGGGCCTGGGCGCAGGTGAAATGCATGCATTTCCGCCCATATTTGAAAGCTGGGGGCTGGACTTTAGTTTTGCGGCCAGACCTTTATCCGGCGCGCGTCACACTTTCTTTTCAGATTCTCAAAAAAAAGAGAGCAAGGCCGCAAGGGTGGTCCAGACTTGGCACATTTTGCTGCTCTATTCTTCTTGCCGGCGGGTGTTCTCTGCGTGCGCTATGCTATTCCAACTGCGCCTACAAAATTCAGAACGACACGGGATATTTTCTCCCTACTGCGCCGCGCTGCCACTCTCTCTCCCTATTTTGCTCTTGATTTTTCAAATTTTCCAGCTCAGCGACTGCCTGCAACTGTGCTCATAAGACTTTTTTCTACAATTGGTTTGTTTGCAACATGAACATGAGTATATATATGTATATATGGAAATTAAGTTTACACCATTTTTCGAAGGCTTGAGGGCTTCTCCTCCTTAGGATAATGTGTTAAATGTAAAGAATATTGAGAGCTGTAAAATGACGTTATCTGGGCGGCATCAGGTGGGACGAGCGCTCGAACGGACAGAGAAGCGAGAGAAGTCGGCAAATGATTTAGGGTTTCCCACTGCAGGCAAACCAATGCTATAAATTTGTGTATATATATATATATATATATATATATATATATAGGCGCGCGCAAAGGAGAAAAATCGATTGATCGTCCTCGTGGAAGCTTTGATCAATAAAGCGCTTATATATAGCAGTGCTCGCGCGCGACAAAACGCACATAATTTCAACACAGAAATGACAAATATTATTCAACAGATGCGCATTACGCCACAAGATAGGACTATGCACGCGGAGTGAGCCCTAGAGTAGGCTGATCCACGTGTGATTAATGAAAGCATCCGCGCCGGGAATCAGTGCGTTATCGCGACTCGCGCAGGCAAATGTGCCAACGATCGCTCGCGATGCAGCTTCATTTTTATGGCAAAAAAAACACACGCGCCTCTATGAATAATCGACGTTTTCCCTTTTTTCCTCCCTCCCACTCATTCACTCGCTCTGCAACTCTCCGTTTTTTTTATAACTTTCCGCAAATCTACTCCTTTTTTTTTTTTTTTTTTTTTTTTTTTTTTTTTTTTCTCTTCTTCTTCTTTTTTTTTTTTCGTGCCAGATATCACCGTTGACTTTTTAACATTCGCCAACGTTTTTCTTCGAACGCACTCCTATGAGTTGACTTTCGATTATTGTCTCTTTCGCGAATCCGCTACACTTTTCTTCTCTCTCTATCTCTCTCTCTCTCTCTCTCTCTCTCTCTCTCTCTCTCTCTCATATTACAATTGACGAAGAAGTAATTCACCCTGAAAGCAAGGTGAAACTGCTAGGAGTGATCCTTGACAACACCTTAGCATGACACGATCAATGCAGTAACATGGCACGCAATATGTATACGGATTCTTGACACGACTTCGGAAGTGCGGAGACTCTATTCCAAGGGATACTCGACTGACTTTAGTCAAATCACTTGTTTCCTCTCATCTAGATTATTGTGCTGGATTATTTCTTGGCCTCTCTGTGGAGCTGATAATTAAATTATCAAGAGCCAAAAATGCAGCACTACGATATGTCAGTGGCACCAAGAAACACGAGCATATTATTCCGGTATACAAAAAGTATAGGGTGCTCACTTTTAGTCTTACTAGGAGAGTGCCAGGCGTCCGGATCATGGATTTTGCTCAAATTTTGGGCTACGATTTCAGATGTTAAAATATGAAGAAAACTGAAATTTCAGACCCTAACGTTTTAGAAAATTCAAGTTATTCATATTTTTAGTTTTATTTTAAAGAAATACTGAAATAAATGCTATTTTTCAAACCTTTTTTATCTAGCCTAGAAAAAACTTGTCTGTATCTGCAAATACATAAAATTACAGTAAAAGAGACAAGCTTTTATTTGCTTTGTGCAGAATTAAAATATTCTTCTTCCTTTAAAAGTTATATGAAAGCTTGTTTCAGCTAGTTTAATTTTATCTATTTACAGATACATACAAGTTTTTTCTAGACTAAATAAAAAAGGTTTGAAAAATAGCGTTTATTTCAATATTTCCTTAAAATAAAACTAAAAAAATAAAGCGTTAGGGTCTGAAATTTCGGTTTTCTTCATACTTTAACATCTGAAACAGTATCCCAAAGTGAGCAAAATCCGTGATTCGGATCCCTGACACTCTCCTAGTTAGATGCAGATATGTAGCTGTTAATCTCTTGGTCTCTATTCTGCGAACAAAACTACCACAATATCTTAAGACCCAACTTATTTACAAATCGACCGAAGAAATTGGGTTCAGGCATCGTTCCGAACTCGATCTTGAGGATCTTTTTGCTCGTCTGGACTACTACCAGCTCTCTTTCTTGGTTGCCACTATTAACCTATGGAACAATCTTCCGCTTCGCCTACGCAGCACCTTCAACCGACCATGCTTCAAATCTTTATTGTATTAATATCGCCTCAACGACCTCAACGAATTATGGATTCTTTCTTTCAAGTTTTATTTTCATTAATAATAATATTACGTCACTTTTATCAATCTATTTTTTTTTCTCAAAGCGCAGCACTTTTTGTAGACGCACCGGAAAAAATATTTTTACAGTCCTCTAACCTCAAAATCGCAACTTTGATGCGGTTTTTCGGCTCTCTGACTGTAAAATATTGTCTATCTCGTGTGACTTTCGAAAAATGTCACACGAGCTAAATAATCACCTTCCGCCCCAGGTAGGTAATATACTATTTCCGGCGAGTGTACATGTGTTCTGTATATATTTAAATTCATTACTCACTATGTATAAATCTATGTTTAAATTTTTTATTTGCTTTAAATGTCATATTTTAATTTAGATTTTAACTTTAGTCTTAGGTTTTATTTTTATTTCTATAACTGCGAAAAATCTTTTTTTATTCAGTGAGCTTCAATCTTTGTAAAGAGTCATAATCTCTTCAGCAATATATACCAGCTGTACTATCATGTAAGAGCTGTGACTCTCTAGGACCATGAGTCCTTTGACACCAAATAAAGTATCTATCTATCTATCTATCTATCTATCTCTCTCTCTCGGTTACTTGGTGGCACTGGCAGACTCGGTGAAGCTCCTGGAATTCACCATCGACAGTGAGCTCACCTGCACCCAGCTGTGTGCGCAGACGGCCAAAAAAAGCTTCATTGCTTTAGCTCGCCTCCGGAAACGCGGCGACTTGATTCCGCGTGACGTCAAGCTGCTGTTGATTAAAACGCTGATCTTCCCTTATTTCGACTACTGCTCGGGTCTGCTCTTGAACTTGTCGTGTGAGCTGTGCCTTAAACTTCAGCGCTGTAAGAATGCGGCCTTTAGATTTGCTCTGGGCATAAAAAAATCAGATCACATTTCGCATGTATATATCGCGATAACGATATCTTGAAGTTTGAGGACTGCCGTGATTTTCTCTGCTTGCTGGCCAGTATTCTCAGATTCGAGGAACCTAGCAATTTATTTGAAAGATTTCGCTTACGCCCGATCGATGGGATGGCTTCGCGGCATCGTACGGAGCTCGATCTCGAGATTCAGTAGACACGCCTCGACTTTTAAAATTTTTTTTTTACCGTCAGGGTAGCTAACCTGTGGAACAAGCTACCCCTCAACGTACGCTTACTGTTCCGAAGTAGAGCATTCAAGTCGGCGCTATTAGCACTTCTGTTGAGGCGAGCTCGCGAAACCGCGTCTTAGTGTGTTTTTGAATTTCTTCAGCTCAATTTTAGTTTTAATATTATATAGTTATAACATTATTGTTATTGTTATCCATTATTGTTATCCATTATTGGTTTTTATTGTTCGCATTGTGTGTTAATTTACTTTTTAGTTTTAATTTTAGATTTTATTGTTTTTTTTTTGCGCGCGCGTGTCTCAGCGCTTTTATGTACATTACGCTTTTTTATACGATTTATAATACCTATATTATAATATCTTTGTATTTTCACCTTTGTAAGTGTCCGTGGCTACACTGAACCTAGAGTCCTTAGCCACTTTACCTAATAAATAATTCAATTCAATTCTCTCTCTCTCTCTCTCTCTCTCTCTCTCTCTCTCTCTCTATGTATTTTTCATACTTGATATTATTGATTTCTGAAATATTTAAATTTCATTTTCAAAAATCGATCGCTAATCTGTTGTAGCTCCTTTTTTTTAAATTAACAATATAGCCTAAATTAGTATAATAGAAATTATTATCGCTGTTACAAACTATAATTTAAATTTTTGCTTTTATTGTTTATTTACTAAAAAATTTTGATTGCAATAATATTAATTTATAATTTTTACAAGTTCTTGAAAGTATCTAGTACTAAGGTTGATGTAAATAGTAGATTTGTATATAAATTTGTATACGCAATTTATTTTTATAAAAAAACTCTAGTAACTGAATGACTTCGTCTTGAATAAAATAAGTTTATACATAAAAAAAATATTTTATACGTGAGTTGTAAATTCTCTACTTTTTTAACGCACTGAATTTAAAAGAGCAGCAAATAAACGACTTACCTTCTTA
Organism: Eupelmus azureus; assembly: GCA_030522685.1. Taxonomy (NCBI): domain Eukaryota; kingdom Metazoa; phylum Arthropoda; class Insecta; order Hymenoptera; family Eupelmidae; genus Eupelmus; species Eupelmus azureus. The sequence goes on from JAPYZA010006997.1 coordinate 6,831, forward strand.
TACGTCTTGTATAGATTAAAAAGTTTAAACGTATAAGGCATTTCGCACAATTAGTATAGACTTGTCCCTTGAGTCTGTTCAAGAGATTGAAGTATTTCTGAAGCCATAAATTGAAAAAATAACAATTTCGAATGTATTAAATAGTGAAATTATTGTTGGTAGCAGCACGAGCCGTTAATATAGTAGAACGGAAAATCCTGGAAATGCTCTAAAATTAGGCAATTGCGGGACACTAAAAAAAAGAGGAGCGATGGGGCAAACACTTAAAGTTCTTAAAAGTGTCCGATTTGCAGTGCAATAATTAGCAAATATGCTGATCTTGTAGCAAGGAGAAGAACGCTGGGCTACAACTGATCCCAATTGATTATTTATATAAGCGTTTAACTCGCGGGAAACTGAAAGAATAAGTGAAGAACGCGTTTGGCAGCTCTCTTTTATGATACTCCATGCTGCAGCCTGGAATGGGAACTAGATAAAACGAGGAAAAACGAGCGGAGCCCACGACTCGTCATAAAAGGCTCGTATTTTACTTGGAAATGAGGAAACGGTTATAGCTGCTGATGTTACAGGTGCAACTTTTTTTAATGCTCCGATACTACAATAATCATCTGACAAGGAACAAGCTGTTAATCTCTTAATCTCTTTTCTTTTTTTCTTTTTTCCCTCATCAAGTTCTTTTCTTGCTCGCGTTTCATTGTTCGGACCTTTACTTTGCATATATGTCGCATGTACGTCAAGATAATTAAATAACAGAAATATCAAAAACATGGCAGTACGAGCTTAATGTTTATATTTAAGAGCAATTAATTTTACAGAAAATTATAGATTACAAATTTGCATAAATTATTTGAGCAAACAAATTTCTTCTTTTCGTTAAAGAAGCAGAATTTTGTAAATCACGGATAGAAAGAGGAAACAATTTTACCTGCATATAGAAAGAATTGAGCTGTAAGTGGCCATGAGCGAATACGTAGGCTCAGCAAAAGAAGGTACAAGTGGAAAGATCTAGGAAACAAAAGTTGGTGCAGTTATGTTTTATTGCGCTCACTGGTATCTCTCGCACCAAGAGTCAGGTACCACTTGAACTGAATCGCTCAAGCTCTTTACAATGTTTGCATATACACGATTTGTCACGAACGTTACGATGTCGTAAATTATCGAGCCAGCCAGCACACTGTATCCACTCACTCGGTCCACTTGCTTGCGAATCAGACAGAGAAAGACAGAAGAGAGAAAGAGAGCTCTGCAACTTCTCGACCTTAAAATCACATTAAAAACTCGTTACATCCGTGTCACAACATTTATTATGGCAAACGCTAATTATACACAATCTGTTCCTTTTCCTGATTTTTATCTTACTTAAACAGACTTTCCCCGTTAATTAATTAGATTTTTAAAAGTTTAGAAAAGGCCTCCATCCACGTGCGGTTATTACGTGGTCAGTGAATATAAGTACAACAAGGAAAAGCTTACTTATTCACTCCAAGAGAAGCTATTATTTCCAATCATTTCAGTCGTTTTTTTTTTTTATTTTTATTTTTTTTTTTTTTTTTATTGATTACCGATGTTTTACAATCTGATATTCAAATCTCGAGTATGTGCGAACACTAACTAAATAGCTTTTAAGGCTTAGTAAAACGATAGGACATGATAAATACGACCACTGCCTTACCATCTTACCGACAGTTCTATGATTTCACTAAATAATTACAGTTACAGGAAAAATTTCAAAAAATCACACTGACATGTTCTAGTATTTATTGTATACGTAAATGTAATGGAATCTCCGAAACTAATTTATAGAATTGTCTGAAAATTGAACTGAAAATTATTTACGACAAATACTAGAAAATGTCAGAGTGTTTTTTTGAAATTTTTCCTGTAATTGTAATTGATTAGTGAAATCATAGAACTGTCGGTAAGATGCTAAGGCAGGGGTCGCGTTTATCATATCCTACCGTTTTACTGAGCCTTAATTATATACATTTTCGAGTACTAAACATTATATTCGCATAAAGGAGCTTTATTATTACGAAAAGTAACTACAACAAACTAGATAACCTTTCGAACTCTATTATAAAAATTGAAAAATGCAACTCCAATATTTTGAAACAATATCTATATCTTAGAACATATTATCAGAAAAGAAAAATCTATAAAATCAAAAAAGTCGTCGCCATGTTCGCCTATTAAAGCGTAGCTCTAATACTATGGAAAGTTGGTTACGCGTCGGCATTCAGCTGCAGAATAGGGGGTTGCTACGAATATGGCGTAGCGCATTCCAACAGCAGAGACCGAGCAGAAGGCTATAGAGATGATTTCTCTTGTTTCTCAGCTAGAGTCTCGCGGTAGACGCCTCGGTATTCGTATGGATACGGTGCACATACCGATCTAGCAGTAGCAGCAGCAGCATTCCCTAGCTGACTGAGAGCGATAAGTCAAGGGGGACGATTCGCTCTAGGAGCGGGGGCTTACGCCTCGTGTATGACAAGACGGGAGCTTCTCCCTACTCTATATAGACGAACGACCTTGTCCTTTTTTTCCTTTTTTTTTCTTTTTTTAGCTGGCTGAAAAAGTGTCTACTTGATGCTACTATATAGCAGCGACTATATTCGAGTATAGATAAATTAAAATTATAAAAATATGGCGGAAAAAGTGGCACGCGAGTATTTTGTAAAAAGCGATATAAAAAGGATAAACAAATAGGTGAGAAGTGAACTGAACTTTAGGATAATGATTTTAGAGGTAAAGGAAGAAAAAAAGGGATCCCAAGCAGAAAGTAAATCGAAATAAGTGAAAAAAAGCTGGCGGGTGTAGCCTAGCACGCAAGAGCATGTAAAGCTCTGCTCGCAGGCGTTTATCGCATGAGAGTGCAGTGGCCAGTGGGCCCGTTGGGGGACCAGACTCGCACGAGAGCATACTTATTTTATATAGAGATTTCAGATGCCAGGAATAACGCGCAGGCATGAGACGGGCCCAGCGGGTGGCAAAAGCACTCGCACACAAATATACAAATATGTGCGTGCACTTACGCATTACCACACGATCATTCTTCTTTCTCATCGCTCTTTTTACACACACACACACACACACACACACACACACACACACACACACACACACACACACACACACACACACATATATATATATATATATATATATATACTATTAACAATATGGATTGTAGGCGTGACTTGTGCTTAAATTCGGTATATAGCCAATAATACAGCTAAATAGAGGTGTAGTCTATTAATTAGAGCCAAGCTGCAGTTAAATGATAGATCGATAACCCAACTCTCCATGGGAGAAATAAATAAACGACAGCGAGAGCTAAACTGTTTAAAAAGGATAAAAGAAAAAAATGAAAGAACAAAAAAGGAAGCATGAAATAAGGGAAAAAAGTGAATTGCCCGGGAGCTGAAGAGAAGGCACAGCTAACAAAGGCGTTCGCGAGAGAGATGAGGACGAGAACAGGACAAACATAATTCAGAATTATCCCGCTCGCCCTCAACCTCTCTCTCTCTCTCTCTCTCTCTCTCTCTCTTTCGCTTGCTAGCCAGTCCGGTTTCTCGTCTCATACACACATGTATATACTTTTCTGAAGCGAGCTTGTCCGTCCCGCTGTAGGGTACTTGTCTAACCAAAGCCTCGAAGCATTACATTCTTCTTTTCTCCAGATTCAGCAGAGTCCAAACTTAGATGTATAGCGTACGATTAGGCACGACGATGATTTTCGATCGGGACTCGTGTGCCTCAATCCCGTATTCAGCTCTAGCAGGTTAAATCTTAGCAGGTGTCACTTACACCTGTCAGCCTCTCCCTCTCTCTTTCTCTCTCTCTCTCTCTCTCTCTCTCTCTCTCTCACCCTCTTATGATTCTTATATACACACACACATACAGATCTACAGTTCTGCTCAATGACCGAAGGCTAATACCTATATTTAATGCGCGCGAGTCAAATATATCCGCAGTTTGACATTCTTCGATGACTCGCGGCTTGTTAGCGAGTATCATTAGCGACATATTTAAGATGCTGGGACATCATTAATCTTATCGCGCATCGTAAAGATATATCGCTTTATTAATGATGTATCGCTTACTCTCCAGCTCCAGCACCAGCTCCAACTCCAGCTCCAGCTCCAACAGCAGAGACACACTCGAGTCATTCCAATCTAGAAACATAATATTTAGCTAGTTGCTCGATTCTGCACTATACATATTACTCTGCTCTGCGACAGTGATTAAAGTGTTTCTCGTAATATAATCTGATTTTTATTTTTCATTAGCCGAGTCTATAAAATAATTGATTTCTGAGCTTTATGTCGTGATGCGCACCAATAGGAATAACCATTTGGAATAGAAGCCTACATTTTCTATTACTTATCCTTTTTTTTTTTATAAATCTTCCAGAATCGCAATATTTTTAATAAAAGTTATCTTGACAAACGTACATATCAACACAAGGCATGTACTTTATTTTTGATACGTTAATACTTATGAAGACATTGCGCAAACGAGACTGCATTGATCAGAATACTTGAAATTATTAGCCGCGGGCGTAGTTATAAGCTCATGCTTTCTTTAAGAGAAAAGAGAAAAACCAATGCATGCAATAATAGTCGATCAAAGAATTAGAAGTAGCAAAAAGCAGTCTTGAAACATTAAACTATGCAGAAAGTAGATCTAGTTGGACGCACTCAAAATTCTGTGTATATATATATATATATATGCATTGATTTAGGCAGTGTAGAGTGATTTTGAACTGCTTGGCTGAAATTTTGGCAGGCCGCAACGTGCAGCTACTTATATATCATCAGGACAGCGCGCGAGTTATAAAACATTCCTTCCCCACTTGCAAGCGCAGGCTGTACTCTTGTCTTTTCTTTTCTCTTATTTCGACTGCACTTTTACCGCACGCTCTAAAACGACAATCCTAATCTCTCAGTGCTACTACCGATTCGGCGCACTCCCCGCTATTGCGCTTCTTTACACTTGCAGCTGCAGCTCATGATACTCAAGTGCTAGAGTAAAAGCCGCCTGCAGACGGACAGCCAACTAATTTTTTGTTCTATCTCGCGAAACTTAAGGAGATGGAGACACCAATTTTAGATGTATTCTAAATTTGATAAAATATAGTGCTAAACAAAATTATAAAATGTTATAATATTGAAATATATAATGTAAATGACTTAAAAAATGTGCTTCCTCAAAATAATTATATATTTATGTTTGATAAGTCCACATGGAAGGTTTCGCTAAGTCAAATATCCTTTTTTTAGAGTGCGCAGAGTTTCTGAGCCAATTCTTAACAAAATTGGACTTATGAGGGCTCATTCTCTTAGTAATGAGCCCTTCTTTGGACTAAGTATTTTGGATCATCTCTCGAAAATCTTATTTTTGCGGATAGCTGCTTAAAAACGTTCTAAGAAGCCTAGAATTTTATAAAGCGTATAAGAATACATATAACGACTCGTTCTAGAGAAATGCAGCTTCCTCTGCTAATAAAATGGTGTCGTCTTTTAAAAATCCGCAGCATCCCGAAAGATGCACATTAAAATCCGCAGTTATCGATGAAATAATGATATTGCTCGAGCAATAAGGAGATGAAGAAAGAGAAGAAGAAGAGAAAGAAAAAGTTGCAAAGCCAGTATATTAAACAATCCCTTCTTCTCAATAGCCGGGGCAACGAAAATTTGCGATGTTTATTAGCCGAAAGGATAATTAGGTATTAAAGGAAGGAAGAAAAAGCTTCTGGGCATACTGGGTCGTAAATTACAGGCTGTTATAACAAACGCACGCGCTCGCGCCACACCCCTACGCATATTCCTTTTTATTTATCTTTTAATTCGGATTTAAATCGAGCCGCACACGCTGCGCGACAAATCGCAAATGGCCTATGCACGCACACGCACACGCACACACCTTTGTTTTGAGTCTCGAGTGCTGTTGCTGCAGCGGCTGCGCTGTGATTCCATAGAGAGAGCAATTCGAGCTTTCAAGCACATCGCCGATAAATAAACCCAATACATATATCGGCCTTTACTCTCGCTCCTAATATGCTACCTAAGTAGCCTCTACAAGAAACAAAAAAGCCGAATTATTTACCGACTCGCACAACAATATACTTCTTTCTATTTAACACGTGCTTCTAGTAATTTTTCTATTTTCTTCAGATTTGCTAATTTAAGACAAATTACACTTTGACAATAGCTGACGCATATGTACTTTCCATTTACACTTTATTCGTTTATAGTTTTGGTGTGTATTAAGCTAAATAAAAACAAAAAGGCAAATGTTGTAATAAATTTAGCCTCATTTCATTAAGCAAGCGTTGCTTCTGTCGCACACTGTATATTTACTAAGTATGTAATAAAATTAAATGAACCGTAAATTTTGGCAAACGCTCAAAATTATAAAGATAGACTATGCCATTTATAATCGTCTCATTGAAATACCAGTTGAAACTGCCACTTGCTTACTTGATAATAAATCCAAGTAACTAAAAAATGAATATTGAAATTATCCGTAGGACTAGAATGCAAAAAATAAGATAAATAACTTGTATATGTATATATCTCCTTCTGTTTAATTATAATTTAGCTAAAATAATATAATTGTAACAGGTATTATCTAGTTTTATCGAAATTTTGTACTTGGAGATTACATTGTTTCTAAATTTTACAAGCTACATAGCAAAGTAAAGAGTAGTGGTCTTTAGAAAAAATGGCCAAATGTTGGTGATTTTCTGAAGAAGCCGAATGCGATTTTCTTGAAACATGGTGTTGAAACAGAAGCGAGATAAACAAGTAGGAATATATAATATATATATATATATATATATATATATATATATGTGTGAGTGTGTGAGTGTGTGTGTGTGTGTGTGTGTGTGCGTGCGTGCGTGCGTGCGTGCGTGCGTGCGTGCGTGCGGGCGCGCGCGCGCGCGTGTGTGTGTGTGCATGTGTGTGTGTGTGTGTGTGTATTT
>JAPYZA010006998.1:0-10525 GCA_030522685.1 Eupelmus azureus
AATATATTGCTGAGGCAAATAATTGATGCAATAATGGTACAATATTGATTTAGAACCTACATTTACTCCTGAAAGTTACTTTAAGGATTAAAACCTACAAACTTTTATAAAGATTAAAATGTAAGTTTTAAACTTTTTACTTCCAGATTTCGTACTTTTGAGTTTAGAGTGTATAAAAATTATTCTTGCCAAGATTAGAAAATTGTATTTTCCTAACAGTAAATATGATAAGTAACAAATTTCCTGAAAACTATGGAAAGAATATCGCAGAATTTTTCTTACAAAAATCAAAGAATTATCAATTTACTGTAGTTCTAAACCTTTCAGAAATATTTTTAGTGATTTATATAGACTTCTGTATTATAATTTTAGAAACTAACAATAAGTATGACAAAAATATTGCATTCAAATAATATTGATACAAACTTTCACAATAAACTGTTTTATTTTTTCAAAAATTAATTTTTTTTAATTTTATATTGATACGAAAAAATTTTGCAATCTTTTAAAGACAAAAAATACCCCTGTGTGTACTGTCTCTAAGATAGTACGTCGTCCAAACCACAATTCATGAACGACTGAATTCACTAAAACTACTTTGCGTTATCTCACACCCACACAAATCACAAAAAAGAAAAACTTTCTAAACACCCTAACCCATCAAAAACCATATCCACCATATATTCCAACCTTCAGAATCATCCCTTCCCATCTCCTTTCCCATCATAACCATTTCAGATTTTCCACTCATCTCATACCTCTCAACTCCACACACACCTACGCAACCACCCACACTAAGATAGAGAAGAGCAAAGGTGCGTAACTCTGTGTTGTCGAAAAGCCGAGCTTCTCTTCTCTCATCTGCTCTCCTAATCGATGTCTCGGCCCGCTCATCTAACACAGTCCGCTCTCAGCACGCGCACATATATGCACGCGCAGCCACAGCCGCAGCCTATACAGCAGAAAGTCGGGGTGTGCTCTGAGCTGCATAGCCAAAGGCGGCGGCTCGCCCGGCTCGTTCAAACGTCTGCGGCGCGCCTGGGCGCCAGGCAACCGCCTGGGCTACGTAAGCTCGGCGTTAAGGGCAGACGTGCCAGGACTCTATGCTCGGCCAGCAAGTCGTCTCGTAGGGCGACGCACAATTTTACGCGTGTGTACACGTAAGCGTGCGAGAGCTGTTGTAAGGGAGTAGGGGAGAGCGCCGGGCCTATGTGTGTGCGTTGCCCTAAGGAGCGAGGGAAGAGCGGCTTAGTGAAGGGGGATGTGACGAAATGGAAAAGCCGAGAGATGATGGGCGGAGGGGGAGATTTGGAGTTTGAGGTTTTCATTTGGGTGAAATGAGGTGGAGCTAGTGGATTATGGTTTCGTGAATATTGGGCAAGTAAACCGGTTTTTTTTTTGGGAGATGCGGAGCTATTGCGTTTTTAGTGCGGGTGGGTTGAGAGAGGTGCTTGGGAAAGCGAAGTGATTGGATCGATGGTGATTAGGTTTGAACAGATTTTGGTTTGAGTGATTTGTATAGTTGGTTTATCGGACGAATGAGGATCTCTTTTCATGTGAGCTCTTCATATATGTATTACTTTTCATGTAAATAAAATAGTAAATTGTATTGTTACGTTGTTTTGTATTTTCGTTGAGCTTCACTGAAAGTTTTTATATTTTAATGCTCATTACGATTTTTAACTGTTAAATATTCATTACTTCAACTTGTATAGTGCTTCATTAAAAGGAAAGCGGTAAAATTATATGGATAAGTACATCGGAAATACGAAATAGATAATGAATATAGCTAAAAAGAGATAAGCTTTCCCTGGTGGAAAATTGACCATATTCTGAGCAAAATTTCTGGCTAACAAACTTTAAAATGACAATTCTGTTCAAAGCATTTCCAGAAATTTTGGATAAGTGTCATTTTTACATTTTTAAACCAGAAATTCTGCCTAGAATATGATTCATTTTCTACCAAACAACAACAATTTTATAGATTTACAAAGAAAAAGTAAAAACAAATTGTCATGTATCTGGAACGTAAATTCTGTACATCTACTTTAATCGTGAACGTTAACTTTTCACATAAAATAATATGAAATTCGTACAGAGTTCATACAGTGTTCATAGTTCGTATTCAGATACACTGTTTTATTATGCAATTCGTTAATACAATTCTCAACAATTCTCAAATATTAATATAATAATGTTTTCTTTAAATAATCTTTTTTCTAAAAAAAAACTTATATAGTATTGTATGAAACAACAGATCTGAAAACAACATTTTAAATGTACTATCTATGCATCTATTCTATATGCACCTATTCTTCGCACCTATTTTATGTGCAGGCAATCAAATCACTTCTTTAAATGCTTGAACTACATACATGTTTTTTTAAAGAACCCGATATGAGTGATTTAGTTAGAACTGTTGAATAATAAAAAGTAAATATACTAAAAATATTTGTAAACATAAAAAGCATAATTATTTAAAAATCATTAAAAAATGGATATGCAATAATAAATAACCAGCCTATTAGTTTATTTAAAAAATTAAAGATAAACTCCAATTTATAAAGCAATCTGAAAACAGAACCCGTAAGCTGCATAAACATAATTAATAAAAAATTTTCCAATCAAACCACCTAACATTCATCAAAAACTCTTCATCAATAACCATTATCTTAATTAATCATTATTTAAACAATCAAAAGAACCTAGCCCTTCAGCAAAAGCAACATCCAAATCGCACCTGCACCTCAAACCTGCACTCCACTCCCTTCCCGCATCCATCCCATCCTCCTCCTTCCACCCATAAACCCAATGACGCCTCCACTCCGCTCTCCCAGCCTCGCTGAAAAAGAGGCCGCGGCAATGCGTGCGTGCGAGCGGCCAAGAAAACAAAGTCGAAAAATAAATCACGCCCGGGCCCTCCTGCTATCCTGTTAGTTTTAGTCTTCAATTTGACTTTCACTTCTCCCTGCCCTTGGCAACATCCCCGCGCTCTCTCGCTCGCTCTTTCTCAAGCCTCCTTCCGATATATCCCCCTCGCTGTATTCTCCCGCGTCTCCCTCTCTTTCCACATCGCCCGGAGGCTCGGCCAGTCGTCGACCTCTCTAAAATCGTCTCTCCCCTCTTTTGTGCGCGCTCTCGCCGAATATACACACGCCGGGGAGAAGAGAGGCCGGAGGAAGAAAGGAAGGCAGAAAAAAAAAGAAGGGTCGGCTGCTCGCGGTCCGAGGCTGGTCCTTAGACGCGGGAGAGGGAGAGGAGAGCCCTTTTGAAGGGCTGCCGAGGACCAATTCGACCTTCATGATTCCCTAGTAAAAGTGCGTAGGCGTACGCCCTTTAGGGACAAGAGAGAGCGAGCGAGAGAGCTTCCTGCCAGGCTCTCGGAGCGCGGCCCCCCCTCGTAAACGCCGCCCTGCCCGCTTTTACGACCCTACCTGCCGGCGATGCGAGGCTGTTCTGCGTGTGTGCTGTTGGAGAGTGGAGATGTGCGTCTAGGAGAGAGTAGGGTGGGGTGGGGGTGGGGTGGTGAGTGTTTAATTGATGGGTGGGAGGGTTGGAGGTGGGATTGGTTAAAACGGTGCGAAACTGTCATTGTCACGCATAATGATCAGGATTCAGTTATCTTATTTGATTTTTAATTTTTGATTTCAATAGCTCTATGCAATGTTGTAGATTTTCGTTACTGAAAAGATGTTTTGTTTCAATTCAAAATTGTATGAAATGATATTAAACTCTGTAATAATTAGAAACATGGATAGTTAAGAATAAAGTTATTTGATAAAAAATATATGAGACAAGTGATTCAGCGTTTTTGCCTTTGGGCCTTGGAGTCCCGAATATTTATATAAGTAAAAGAGACCTAAAGACATTACAACTTTGTTAGGAAATGTAGTAGAGAATTCTTTTGAGGAGTGATCAAAAGTGGAAGACACCAGCTTTCATTTGAGCTCTTATACAAATCAAAAGTGTTATTAAGTATTCAGAAGTTATAAACTACTGAAAAATATGCTAAATTTTGTTTTTTATTTGATTGAAATTGATTTTTTGAGGTAATTTTAAAACAATAATGCGAATAGATTTTATAAGACTGCATATTTCTTTATCATGTATACGAAAAGTAATTCTCATAACTAAAAAGTCTCACAACAGAAATATTCTGCCAAATTTCGGTCTTATTTTTATTTATACGATTGACTGAGATGTAGTTTGCTTCCTCGCTAAAGCTAACAATAATAATAACTAATATTTTTATGATTCTGATGATCGTCGGTTTAATTTTAATTTTTATTTAATATTACACAACCCTCGTAGAAAATTGACCAGATTCTAGGCAGAATTTCTGGTCAACAAACGTTAAAATGACACTTATCTAGAAATTCTATTTAAAGGATTTCTAGAATTTCTAGATAAGTGTCATTTTAACATTTTTTGACCAGAAATTCTGCCCAGAATCTGGTCAATTTTCTACGAGGGAACACCTACACTTACTATTAGTAACACTTAATCTAAAATATTGTATGCAATACATCACGTAATGCATGAATTTCGAGCTTCGGTAGGAGCCTGATGAATTCAAAGACGGGGAAAACACATACTAATTTTATTTGGTAAATAGAGCGATAAAAATGTTTAGATTATAGGATAGAAAATTTGAAAGAGCCTGTGTGCGCGCGCGCGTGTGTGTGTGATAGAGACAGAGGGAAATAAATAAAATAGCCAAAATGAATTGATCGTAAGACCATTATTTTCTGCAATCCCTTATAAATATTAAGTATCCAATTACGCCTACAAAAAAAACCAATTCAAAATTAATTTTTGTATTTTTTGATAAATAATAGTAAAGCTTATGTAACAGTCGCAAAATATTTTTCAAAATAAATTATTTTTTTCTTATTTGCTTACTACTTTTTCAAGTGCAAAATATTTTACTTTAGTAAAGAGTCCTAGTAAGTGCGGAATGTTACTTACAATTAGTTTAACTTTATGACTTTCACTTTATTTGTTGCTTGAAAATTAATTTTTTGTATTATTCTAAATAATTGTTTTGATTTCTAAATACTGTTAGACACAGTAAGTCTGCTTAACGCTTTCTCCTCTAAATCTCATTAATATTAGCCTCTTTAATTCATTTGCCAATAACACAAGATACTGCCAAATTTAGATGAATTTTGAATAAAGTACACTTGCTTTAAAGCAAAAAAAAATAAATAAATAAATAAAAGTAAAGAAATTAATCAAAACTTTAAAATACAATATAAGATATCCTTTGACATCACAAATAAATAATCAAAATAGAAAATCTATCCTCATATCCTCAAAATCAATCACCAAACCCTACACCCACCACTCACCAACATCCCATCCCCTCTCCCAAACAAAAAAGCCAAAAACCTTCAGAGCCCTTAGCGCTCGCTTCGTAGTCCTTCCGCCTGTTCATGAGTTCCTGTCGGCAACGTTTATCTTTAAAACCCGGCCCCTCGACTCTCTCGCATTATACTTACACACTCGGCCAAGCAAAGAGGGCCGAGCGTGCGTGCACGCCTTTTGTATTCACGCCGAGAGAGAGAGAGAGAGGCGCGCCCACCCGATCATTATCTTGCTTCTCTCGCTCGCTCTCGGGCGGTGCTCGGCTGCATACTAATCTGCCTCAGGGCTGCCACAATTAGGCGAGCATGAGGCGGCGGAGGATGCAGCCTCGTCCTTTCTGGCCATAAGCCGAAGGACGCGCGTGCGGCTCGATGACGGCTGTGGAAAGTGTATGTATGCCACTGCTGCTGTGTGGGTAATGACGCGAGCGAGGCCCTTGAGCGCTGGAGGTTTATGAGCGCGAGGAATGGCTGGGTTTTAAGGGGGAGGACTGGGGTTGTGGGTTGAGGAGTGGCGGTGAGGTTGGTTTAGGGAGATGTTTGTTGTTGATGGTTTTTTGGGATCTTGTTAATATGTAAAATAATAAAATAATTTACTTATAAATAAGCTGATAAATCGAAAGGTATATTGAGTTAATTTTTTTTTTTTTGGCAAAAAATTATTTAGAAAGATTTATTATACGTTAAAAAGTGTTAAATTATTGTTAAATGAATTCAAATAACTTATTTTTGATGAATTTACTTTGTTATTAAAACGCTTTAAATTAATTAATTAGTTTTTAAAATAAAGAACCAACAGTGTTAAATACAAATAAGTCATTCTGGCGCTCAGCAAAAATCGTCAGAAATATTATTATTCAACATAGGTTGTTGAATTTCATATAAATTTTTCATAATAATCAATTTAATAATCATTCGATTTTAATTAAAATTAACTCTATTATTATTATTACGTGAGATTCGTCTGAGTAATTGTAATAAAAGATGCTCTATTAAATGGTTAGAAGAAAGTAAGGCTAAATTCGATATTATGAGCAAACTTATATTTCTACATTTTTACGTTGATTTTTACTCTTTTAGGTTTAGAGTGTACAAAATTGTAATAAAATGTAATAAATTTTAATTTAACGTTCAAATGCTATTTATAACAAACTAAAACTAGATTTTAATATAATAATAAATAAACGTTTCCCAAAGTTTTCGAAACCCCACACATACCGCAACACCTCACACCACAACCAGAACCACCACCGCAAGTTCCGAACCTTATCGAAAAAACCTTTCGAAAGTTTCGTTCTTTTTTTGGCACTGTCATCCGCGAGGAACCAGGAAATCATGGAAGGATGACGGGTCTCCGTGACTCCTGCTCAGTTCCTCCTCCGTTCGTCAGGCATCTCTCTCTCTCTCTCACTCGCTTCGTGTACTACCGTAGAGAGCTCGGTGTATGCGTATATGCTAAGCGTGGGCTCGACGCCGATTGGAGGAATGAACACAAAGCGCGCTCGTAAAAGCCCGATCGCACGCCGGTAGGTGTGGAAAAGACAAATCGCTCGGATGTCAACTTTACCAGGGAGCTATACAGGCCGAGAAGGCCGTCGATGCTTTCAGAAGTGTATACCTCGATTTTTTTTTATTTGTTTTGAGTAGCAATTTTGAAGTGTAAAGAATTGGGAGGGTTGTGAGGTGAATTGGTGAATGGGAAATTGCGAGGGCTAGAGTAGGATGAGGAGTGGTTTGGATGGTTTTTCAGTACTTACTGATCATGTATATACGCGGGTGATACTCTTTTAAAGTTAAATTTATTTCAAAATTAAATATATTTTGGACTATGTTCTTCATTAAAAATTCTCTAATAAAGTACAGTTTAATTTTACTACTTTAATAAAGAAAATGCAATGCATAGATTGCGAAGATATCTACTATATATCACTAGACATGAATTGTTTTCTCCATGGATGTCCTTAATTAATATTTTAAAATAAATTTTCAATAAATCGTTTGAAAACAACAATAATTAAATTAAGTATGTGATTTGAAATGTAGGCTAATGTGATTTAGTGATGTAGATGACGTTGAATAGATAACAATAATATTAATGAAACCCAAAAAATTGTACGATACATTTTTTTTATAAATTGTATTAGACTATCAAATTATGACCCTTGGCTTTTGTATGATTATCCTTGAGAGGACCGGAATGCCACTATAGTGGGTCGACCCATGATTGTCCTTCATCACATAATCAATTGGTAATATCAGATACCATCGTTGACTATTTTCTTAGAGATAACATACCAAATCCAAAACACTGGCCCTCTAAAGGTTACGAAAATGTTCAAATAACTAAATTTAAAGTAATCTATAATTTATAAGGATAGGATAATTTTGATTAATGGGGTCTGATAGTTCTACTTTATCGATACGTCCAAATTATATAGTTTTTTGAATATTAAAAAAAATATATTGCGATATATACAAATCCAGGACATAGTCGCCCTCCGTAATGATATACTCTATCTCTATACAAATTTTCAAGTCATTATTGCTAAGTAGCAAAAAATGGCATATGATCGAAATTTTCAAATTATATCTCATTCATCTGAAAGTTTTATTCGAATTCAAAAAATGTTAGGTAAAAAATTATAATAGAGAATAAGTGTATTATATGGATAAGTACTAAAATTGAGATAATTAGCTGTAATATAAATACAAATAAATATTTTTACGTAGTAGTATTTACTCTTTTTAACGTCGAAATAATTTTTAGTAATAATATTGATGCTATACCATAACAATATTGCAACAATATTGAAACAATATAACTACAATACTGACACAATATTGTTACAATATTATTTTAATATTAAAATAATATAACTACAATATTTACATAATATTGTTACAATGCTGCTACAACATTAATAGAATATTGGCGCAATATTGCTATAACATTGTTGTATTATTTACACAATTCTGTTACAATATTACTACAATATTGTTACAATATTGTTTTAATATTAAAATAATATAACTACAATATTTACATAATATTGTTACAATATTGCTACATCATTGATAGAATATTCGCGCAATATTGCTACATCATTGTTGCAATATTGATACAATACTATTACAATATTATTACAACATTGTTACAATATTGTTACAATATTGCTACAACATTGATAGAATATTGGCCCAATATTGCTATAACATTGTTGCAATATTGACACAATATTGTTACAATAATGGCACAATTAGCTATAATGTTGCTACGAATTAACACAATATTGACGCAATATTGTTACAATATCGTTTTAATATTAAAATAATATAACTACAATGTTGCTACAACATTGTTACAATATTGGTACAATATTGCTACAACATTGTTGGAATATTGACACAATACTGTTACAATATAACTGCAACATTATTACAATATTGACACAATATTAATACGATATCATAAAAATAATGGCACAACATCAACACAATATTGTTACAACATTGTTGCAACAGTAATACAACAGTGTTACAAAATTGTTTCATATTGCAACAATATTGTTACAATATTTCTATAATATTGCTACAATATTCTTACAATATTGTTACGATATTGCTACAATATTGTTACAATATTTTTACAATATTGCTACAATACTGATACAATATTAACTCAATATTCTTACTATATTGTTACAATATTAATGCAGTATTATGTATATCTTTAAATTTTTTCAAAACATTAGTGCCATTTTGCTACAACTTAGCTAGGATGTACTAAAAACTCCTCAAAACCTGATTAAAATCCCATAAAGCTTTTTAAGTTTTACAGCATATTCTATAAGAAATCTTCTTTGGATGATCAATATTCAATAAAATTCACAGTCTATTCTCCTAAAAAAAGAATCTAATAAACTCTACCTTTTCCTAATCTCCATTCCCGCAACAAAATCCCAGCGACCGATCACTGCCTACTCCTCTCCATCCCCGCCACAGCACCAAATCACTCTCCGCATCCCAATAATTCACCGATCCCCGCCCACGCGCGCAAAAAGCCAGCCCGCTCGCACATCACACAGGGGAAGGGGTGCGTCAGCCAAAGCGCGCGGCGCGCTCTCGCTGACGCGTCGTTTTTATACCCTCCCGATCGATGCGGCCAAAACGGAGAAACAAAAAACGGCCTACGGCCGCGCGACAATAATCACCGGCTCGCGCGCGAGTCAATCACCCACGCACAGGGGGGCGGAGACCGCGTCAAAGACACTTGGAAGATTTGCAGAAGTGATCGGTAGTAGGATTTCATGTCGCCGATAGGCTCGGCATCGACGAACGCTCATTCTCTCTCTCTCTCTCTCACTGTCTCTCTCTGTACCGACTGTATGTTTGCTGGGCTCCTGAAATTCAGCGGGCCGCGTTGTTATATCGTTCGACGCATACATGCTCTAGTAACTGTTGCATATGCATCGTGTATACGTGAGGGTAAATGTGTATGTGTCTGCATGTGCGTGTGTGTATTGCGGATTGGTGGGAGAGACAGGCCAAATTGTCGGGTATGTATATGCATGTGTGTATACCGATGACATGCGCGAGTGACAAGCTCGCTCCTCCCACCGGCGATTTTTTTTCGCCGAACAACCGCACGCACAATCAGGGAACTATGATGCGCGCTGCTGTGTGTAAATGGTGCGTGAGGCTGGCGAACTGTGTACGCGCGGTGTTTATGTTGTGTGTGTGTATCGATGATGACGTTGTGTATGAGCGCAAGTGTGCAAAGGGAAGTGCGGACTAGGAAGGGTGGCTTTTTGAATGAATGGGGTGTGTAGAGGGGAGGTCTAAAGACTAAGTGTAATTTTGGCTGGTGTAGTTTTGGTTTTTTGTAGTACAGAGTGATTGTTTTACATTATGATCTAGTGGGATTGTTGAAAAAGACTTTTAATTGGGTACTATTATGTTCTTTTAAAAATAGTACATTACGATACGTGTGCCTTAAGTGGCTCATTATTGCACGACGTGAAGTTAGCGCCCGAGCGAAGCGAGGGGTTCGGGGGGCGGAGCCCCCCCGCCCTAAAAAAATAACATTAAAAATCATTTAAATAAATATTTATTTAATAAATCATTGAATATCATTTCAATCAATTAAAAAACGAAAAATC
>JAPYZA010006999.1:0-14784 GCA_030522685.1 Eupelmus azureus
AATAACCACATTTTAAAGCTACTCAATTTTTCGAGCTTTACTATACTAATTAATCAAAACGATATTTTATCAATCGTTCTACAACCCAGCAAAACCAATAAACCCCGCAATAAAATAAACTCACCATCGACCAACCAATCAAAAATCCCAAAACCAAAACCTCCCTCAAAAACCCAACCCCCCAATCAAAACTCAACAAACTCGCCCCACCTCCCCCTCAACCATTAAATTTCGCGGCTCACCCGGGTCATAATTAAAATAAGGCGCTCGCGCCCGCGGCAAAAGCGAAAGCCGCGCGGCCGCGGCGGTGGGCCGCAAACGAGCGCGCGGCAAAAGCGAAAGCCGCGCGGCCGCGGCGGTGGGCCGCAAACGAGCGCGCCCTTGTCCGACTCACCTCGTACTGTGCTCGCCTCGGCTGGTTCTTGGCCTCGGGGCGGCGCTTCAGCTCGTCGACTTGGTGGCGGCGGTGGTGGCCCTGCTCGACGTCGGCCGAGCTGCAGCTGCGGTCGTCGCGCGGCCGGCCTTCCAAGACGGCATTTTCGTAGCACTGCTCTGCTCACCACTATCTGTATTCTCGGCGCACAACGCACTTGTTAATAGTACCTTAAGCCTTAAGGGGCACTTAGCACTGTGTGTGGAATTTTGGCTTGAGATTGAGGAGGCTGTCTCGGAGAGAGTCTGGGGGCTGTTTGCACTTTGGCTGCTGTTGTTGATTGTGGATGATGGGGCTTGTTTGCACGCGTGTGTATAGGGCACTGCACAGTTGGTCAGCGGCTGGCCGCGCTATTGTCGGGGTCGAGGAGGTGTGGAGTCGGCGAAGCACGTGTTGTCGCGCTGGCACTGGTTCTTGGCAGTGAAGAAGGTCCGTGGGGCTTTATTGGCTTGGTAGTTTAAAATCGCTGTTGGTGATAATGACAGATATGTTAATTGAAAATTGATTTGCCTTTCATTTTGCGAGGGTAAATTGAAAGGTATATATTATACACGGCGGTGAGTTACTTTGGCAATATTTGCACTTGCGCGTATTGAATTGATTATGAGAATATTTAACATTGAATGTTTACGCGTATTGTGATTATTCTAATTAAATATACATACATTTGAAATTTGGTTGTTTATGGAAAATAACCGATGACGTATTTCTGCGCTGATATTAAATCCGTATTGATTTACGCCCGCCGATTTTTAATTATTAAAATTTCAGTAAATCAGAAACTAATGGTCGCGACGGCACTCGTAATCATTTTACGACATCGTTCAAAAATCATCACGATTCGCGAAAAATTATTTCAAAATATTCATCCGAATTTAACAACAGGTGCCTCGCATTACCATTACTCCCTCAAAATACGAGCAGCTCACATACAAGAAAAACAAATTTAATATTAAAACTCCCGGCTTTCCGAATCGCAAAAACCAGCCCTTTAAAAATTAACCCGCTCAGCAGCCACGCTCCGCGCGGAATATATTCCAGCTTCGCTCCTTCCAGCGCAGTAAAATAAATTCACTCAAAGGCGAGAACCGTTAAAAAAGAAACTACCGGCCGAGCGTTTCAGGAAAAAGGCACTCTCCCGCAGCGGCCGAGAATACGAAACGCCCCGACGCGCTCGGAGCTCGTTTTCCCTCAACGAACGAGCGCAATCAACAGCCCCGACCGTCCCTCGGGCTCCCGAAAAATCCCTTCCCAAGCCCCATTACCACCTCCCCCTTAACAAACTACGAAAACTCGCGAAAACCATCGTCCATCCTTACCCACCCCGTAGCATCGCAAGGAAACAATCAATCCTCCAAGCATCCTACCTACGTTATAGAAACACACTGACTATAGCGTGGAAAACAGTCGCACAGGCGCTTGACGAAGCAGCAGCGGCGGCGCCGGCATCGGCGCGGGCGCCACGTGCACTTGGCCGCTGCTCAGCCGGTCACGGGGCTTGCAGGCGCGCGCGCGCTCGACGTCCGACGCGATACTGAGGCCAGAGTGCGGCCAGGCCGGCGCGCGGTTCGCGGAGAGAGTCGCGCCGGCGCGCGGCTCCCTCCCCTATAGACTCTGGCGCGCAAAGCTGCGCGCATCACGAGGGTTGCGGCGCCGCGAGCGGAGCACGAGGTATAACAGTGGCTCGCCGGCCGGTGAACTCCTGCGGCGCGAGCGTTTAACGGATGGGATATGCTGCTGGGCTTGCTGTTTGGTGATGAGTGGCGATGAAGCTGGGCTATGGGTTTGAGAGGGTGGGGGTGGGTTGGGTGGGTGAGAAGTGGGATTGTTTGGGGGTGAGGTGTGTGTTGGAGTTATGTGGTGGGATGGATGGGTGGAGGGTTGTAGTGGTTGTCGATGGGGTGTTTTTGCGATGGTCGGTGTAATAGAGCAGTGTTGATCTAGGGTGGAAAAACAGTAGGGATAGCATAATTATGAGTATTTAAAGTTTGTTAATGATACGGATGTTAAGATAAAATACACGTGTTTTGATTAAAATGTGTTTGGAAATTATTTTTTGACTTTGAAATATTCTTTTGAAAATTGAAATTCGTATCAAGTATACTCATCTAATTTTTTAATCTTCTACTTTTAAAAAGAGAGTTTTAATATTTTACACTTTTTCGTGGTATATATATTGGCATTATAAATTACCATCACATTGCCTCATCTTAATCTTGCTAAAATGTTAAACTTGCGAAAATACATATGACATCCCTGAAATATTTTAGCATTCAAAATGAAATGACTGATATAAATTAGTGCTTCAAGTTTTTATTTAATCAATGCTAATGCAGTTCTTTACGGCAAACATTACCATAATGAAATTGAATTTGAAATTGAAAATTTTTGGTTTCTCGAATAAAATGCCGATAACTTTGAACAATGATAGTAAATCTGTATATATTTAAAGAGTTAAATTGTATCACCCAAAAACTATTCGTTTGATTTATCGGAACTTCAAGGCATTATTTATACTGATCCTTAAAATTTAAATTTAGCATTAAAAAGCATTCTTCTCAGAGAAAATAAAGTTTATTACAAGAAGAAATAAACTTTTAAACTTCGAGCCAGTAAATAAAGCGCCTTCATTTATAAAGATTTAGAGCACTTTTCATTACATTTTTATTTCTACGACCTCATCGTCCATATCGACCCGGCGCAAATATGCGCACGCCTCACTGGATCTGGGAGTCTCGCCGTAAAGACAAATGAAAGAAGCAAGGGGTAAACAGAGGCATGAAAAAGTTACATCTTTGGATTTACCCATTTTATGGAAGAAATCAAATTTGAAAAACAAAGTGCTATAAATTTTCCACTTCGAATAATTCCTCATAATTGCGGACTAAAAATTAAATTTAAGTATACCTTTGAAAGACTATTCTTCTACAAGCCAAGAAAAATTTATTTTATTTAATCCCCAAAAAAAATTGAAAAGACTTCCAACTTGTCCAGAATATTTCAAAGTCAACAACCTCAGCCTCCATCCGACGGACCGTAAATACACCCAACATTACCGGAAATTCATCAGACGTCCATCCCTCGCACAACAAAAATCCAGCGCTCGCAGAAACGATACAGCCGCGAAGCGCATAATCTCAGCTCCTTCTAGCTATCGGCATTTCTCTGGGCGCACTCTTACGTCTCGAGTCTCGGGGAAAAAGGCGCGGGGAGCGCTGTCAGGTTCGCGCGATACAGCCGGCGCGTTGACAAGGACTGGCGCGCTCTTTGAGCCCTCGGCGGCTTTTCCACTCGATAGCTGCACCTGTTGTAAACTCGCGTGCTGTCTTTCCTTCTCGCGAATCCGGAGAAAAGTCGAGAGAAGCCCCGAAGTGCGTCAGACTGTGCGGCTGGAATCGTGGCGAACTTCTCTTTTTGTCTGGGGGGTTGTTGGAGATTCTTTTGTTGGATGGTGTAGGAAGGATTGTAGGCATGGTTTCGATAAGAGCACGAGTGAGAGTGCTCGGAGTATTGATTTATGATATTGGGATTGGTGAGAGGGAGTTGGTCTGTTGTTGCATTTGAATTTTTGATGTTAAATGCAGTATTTCATTGAAATTGTATTATTTTTAATAATTTGAAAATTTATTTTTTCACGTAACTGAGGATTGATAAATTTAAAAATATTTAGCAGTTTTATTTCACTAGAACTGTAAAATACAATAGTCAGGCGTTGATAGAGATGTCAATTAATATACACGTTTCAGTAGACAGGTGCCGAGTTTGGTCAGACGCGCAGAAAATGAACCTTTCCTAAGTATTCTCCTCTGAAACCAATTACGCTTATGACACGCTCAAAGGTTAACTTAGTTGAGACAACTAAGAAACAGAGAAACAGAGAGAGAGAGAGAGAGAGAGAGAGAGCAAAATTGCAACCAAGAAGCTTATAGTTAAACAGCTTTCTCGGCTGAAGCAACTCCAAGTGACTTTCGTATTTTAACAACTGGCATTCCAAAAGCGAGAAGCGCGCTGCAATAACTCTGCAAAGTACTTCGTCGCTAAAACAATTTAGGGAAACGCAATAAAACTGCGAGCAAACCCCGTTGGCTTAAGAAAACGCCCGCTTCTCTCCGGGAAAAAAAAGAAAGTCACATTACACTCAAGTCACCAGCCTAGAAAATAAAAGAGGAGCGAAACGAAGAACGAATGGATGATAAAAGAAAAAGCTCTGCGTATATACGCAAGAGAAAAAAAGAGAAAGAGAGAGAAATGAACGGGAGGAAAAGATTGCGCGTGGAGGTGATCGATCAAAAGATTGTTTTGTGCAAGCCGTGAGGTCTGGCTCGTGTCGCGTCCCTCTATATATACTCGGGCAAGACATTGCGATTCCTCTTTGCCCCCCAGCGCTACACGTATTACACCTAACTCTCTTTCTTTCTCTTTCTCCCTCTCTCGCCGCGACGATGTATTCATGAGAATGCGCGCGGCTTTACATGCGTTACCGGCTGTTTTTTCCGCGCAGGACTGGGAGCGTCGAATTAAAGTCGCATTCGTCGTGCTCTTTTTTCGCGGATTTTCATCTTCGCGCGCTTATGACAGTGTGAAATTGAGATTGAAGTATGGGGGATTACGAGGCGTGCTTCGGGAAACGAGCTTGCTAATATAATCCCCGGGCTCGTGGAATATTTTCCGGAGGGTTGAAATTTGTTTTAAGGCGAGTAGCGAGTTCAAAGCATTGTGGCGTTTAGAATTTTGTGGAAGGGAAGTTGTATAGGTGCTGAGCTTCGGAATCGTAAAGTTGCAATGGCAAAAGAATTTTACGTCTAGTTTTGCGATAAGAGCATTGAATCGTAAATCAATTTCTGTATGTTAGTTGAATTTTTCTTTGACATTGAGAAAGTTTTGAATCGCTTTCTAGTTCTGTTGCTTACAGTGAAATAAAAAAGAATTCTTTAGTAGTTTACTCAGGCTGATGATTCTTGCGGAAGTGATGGAAATATCCTAAACGAAAATATTGATGATTTCAAAAAGAAAAACCGAGCGCCTTTGAAAAAGTACTAAAAATATTTTATTTCGTATTTTTGTTTCGCTGCAGAATAAAACTTTTATAATTCAATTTGTAGGAAAAGAATAGTTTTTTCTATCTCCTGCAAACTTTTACTATTTACAATCGTTACAGTTCATAGAATTGTATAAAAAAATAAATAAATAAAATTAATATACAAATAATTGTCTTACGTAATGTTTAAAATGCAGTATACGTAATGAAGATAATACAAATTTCAAAAAATGGAATTTGCTTAATAAATTTATAATCTGTTATACAAAGTCCATGAAACCTTGAAATGTGAATTTAATAATCATAATATTCCGTGAAATTAAGATAATAAAGTGGTATGTACAAGAAATAAAGAAATCAGATAATTGCAGTGCAAGAGTGCAAAGTAGGTATATCATAACATGGGTCTTGTTTATGACAAAATCTTTGGTGAGTGAAACACTTACTTTGCGCATATTAATTAATTCATTTTTTTAGCTGCCTTGACAAAATACATCTTTTTACGTTAGTTTAAATTAGTTGTCTGCAAAGCAGCTTCCTTTTGCACTTTGCTTTGCACATACTTTTACGCAACGTTTTAAGTTAAGAAATGTCCAAATTCGCAACAATAATTACTATTTATAAGTAGTTAAATCTCTTGATTTACAAAAGATATATGCAAATATTTTGATGCTCTTAAAAAATTATTAATAAAAATGAGAATTATATGTGAAAATATTGCATCTTGCCTAACTGCGACAATATAGAAAATGAGTCTTTTCAATCAAGAAACATAACTGTTTTTCAAACTAACTGCGGAAAACTAAAAAAAATAGCAATAAAAGAAAACATTGTCTCGACGCTCAAGAACTGCAATGAGAAAGCTGAAAAAATAAATAGCTGAAATAACAAATGAAACACATAATTAATGGAAATGCAGTGAATAAAGTCGAGAGACCGTCGCGGAACAGTTAATTGGACGTCGCCGATGAAAAAAACGTTTTGTTTCGGCTCCTCTGCGCTATTGTTTATGAATTTCTTTGTTTCGCGCTTTTGTGGTCATCCAGCGGTGAATTAGCGCGCGAAAAAATGCGTAAAGACGAAGTATAAATATATAGGAAAAAAAGGTAGACGGACAAATAACCGCGAATTCGTCTATTTTTCTCTCATTCTCGCGTTCTCTCATTCACTTTTTTCCTCTCTACTTTATTTCACCTCTCTCGCGCTTGCTTTATTGCTCACTTCAGGCTTACGTATAACTATGTCACATCGTAGAGTGTCGCGACCCCGCGCGCAACCTTGGCACGTTTAATTTTCATTCCAAACGGAGAGAAGGAGGCAGCAGCGGCACAACACAACATCCAATTAACGACAACGAAAGTCGCGCATGCCCGCGTTCTCTTTTTGCGTTTTGTTTTCCATCTTTTTCATTTCTCCATTTCACTCTTCGCATTTTATTATATTTTTTTCCACTTCTACTCTTTTGTCATTTCGCATTTTTCCATTCCTGCTTTTTTTCTCATGGGTTACCTTTTTATGTCTACGATTTTCCTTTCTTCTACTCTCTCTCTCTCTCTTTCAACTTCGTTCTTCTACGTCTGGAAATTTTTTGAAGTTGGATAATTACAGCTAGAAAGGTAAATGTCCACAAGTTAATTAAAAACTTATTTGATTAGGTAAATCATTAATCATTAAAAATTTAAGTAAGGACACTAGCCTATATTACAGCTAGTAAGCTAGAGAGAATAGAAGAGGCAATGATAAAGAGTAAGCAAGAAAAAAGGATGAGAGAGAGAGAGAGGGAGAGAGTTTTGCATTAGTGAACTCAAGTACTTGAGCTATTGTCGCGAGTAAATGACGTTTTACGAAGTAAAAAGTGACGAATCACCATCCTTTCAAGTCAAATTAATATAATTGCAGAAATGGTTATATGTGCATAAAGCAAGGGGATATATATTTGTAAATTCGCTTTTGCAAATATAACGTTATATAATATGTATTAAATTCTTTTTAAATATTAAACAAAATTAATTTTGTTACAAAGAAGCTTTATAAACTATGATTGAAAAGAAAAAATATGAAAAACCTTTTATAGCAAAATTTCAAAATAGACTTTAGGTAGAAAATGAGATTAAAAATATTATTTAGATGGTTCTACCACATAATTTATTTCTTCATTTAATAACGGCATATTTTCACAAAACAATTCTCATTTTCTTTGGTAAATACCAGGCAACCGTAACCAGTTTGTTGTAAAATTTTATTTTGTAGTATTCTTACACGATATAGTACAAGCAAGTTGAGTGCAATTCTATACCTCCTTACGATCAGAAAAATAAAAACGTCTTTATTTAACAAAAATATATATAACAGAAAATTTCAACTCAATGCACTCTTAAGCGAAACCAAGCCGGCAACAGAATAAGTTTTTGAAAGGAAGAAAGAGAGAGAAAAAGGGAGAAGGAAAAAGAGAACATTTTTAACAAAAAATCTATTATTCGTCCAACAATAAATTGCCTTTCCTTGCCGCAAGCAAAGGCTTTCTTCGCAGCGAGGGATTTCCGCGGCGCCGGAAATGAAGTCATCATCGCTCTTTTGCAAAGGTAAATGCCGTTAATGCCGCAGCCAGCCGTTTACCTCTCTTTATTCTACTGTCTCCGACTTCTGCTCCCTTTCTCTCACTTTCTCACTTTTCCTCCTAATTTCTCTCTTACCCATTTGGCCAGCTCATTTCTCCAGAAACTAGCAAGAAGAAAGAGAAGAGGGGCGAGAGATAATGAAAACAAGAACTCGTTCAAGAAAAAGCTAAGAAGTGGCGATTGAGAAGGAAAAAGGAACGAAAGTGAGAAAGATACAAAGACAACGAGGAGCCAAAAAACGTAGAAAGCGAGCAAGTAGGCAGCCCGAGCCGAAGTACCGCATAGTCCATTCGAATTCGCCAGCAGCAGCATGCTCCCACGGGGAATCCTCTCTTAGACCTCGAGGGCGCAAAGCGCGTCCCTCTTACATTAGGCAGTACGCCTTAGTTGTACTCGCTATACCACTGCAGCACGGGCGCGCCGGTTTCCTGCGCCGGTAGACTGGCCAAACATTCCCGTATAGCGGGAATTGAATCGGCTTGCGCGCGAGCGTACGAAATATCGGCGAAACGTGATAAATATAAGAGAGAGGAGCGAAACAAGCTGCCGCAGCAGCGGACTGCCAAAAGGAAGTCGAGTCCTGTGTATACGCCACAGAGAGCTGATAGCCCGATGTTGTGACCGATCCAAGTGAGAGAGAGAGAGAGAGAGAGAAAGAGAGAAATGGAAAGGGAGACGACGACGACGGCGACGACGACGTAGATAAATGGGAACAGATACGCGCGGGGAGCTATCGACGGGCTTAACCGCTGTTCCGAATGTTTTTCTATATCCTGCGGAGATGTGAGCTCGAGTTTTATTGAACGGATTTGTTTTTGGATACTGAATAATTGCTGGAATTTTTCTTGGAGCGGTTAGTTATGTTGGGACCGTTTGTCACAAATCAAGTCTAACTTACGAAAAGTATATTAATATTGGTTTGTGGATTAATATTTTTTATCTATTCATACATAACAAGGAACTTAGATTGTAGTGCTTATTATTAAATATCATTCAGCAATAGATCATTGATGTACAATAAAATTTTTGTTATTTTTCTTAGCACATGAGCTGTAAAACGTTATGTTTACGTTTTTTTTTTTGTACTGAAATTCATATAATTGATGTAAAGTTGGCGATAAACACACTTTTTTTTAGTTTCCTCTAATAAATATCTTGATAGAGATCAAATATTTAAATTTCAATAAATAATTTCTTAAATTTTACGAATCAAAATTATGGTTGCTATAGTACAATTTTTGACATCCAATTGATTTTTTATTTCATAAATTCTGCCTCAAATAATAATTTATTGTTGCTTTGAATTTTTTCCGAAATTAAAGTAAATAAAGAAATTTCAAATAATCTGCGTATGAAATAGCCACGTATGCTCATGAAGTAAACTGTCTGGCGGCTTGTTCCGAACTTCGTCTGCAGCCCGCGTCCTGTGCAGGACTCTTTCTGCTTTTGTAAAGTGACAGGAGTATAACCATGTTGTTTTTCTTTTTATTCATTATAAAAAATGCGTTTTATAATTTGAAAATTTCTCTGCACAATTTTTATATCTCGTTTGCTCTCACGCATTTTAGTTATAATCGTATTTCTTTCTTTAAGTAGCAATCAAAAATGAAATAATAAAAAAGTATAATAATAAAGTTTCTTCTTTCTATAATTGATTGGAGAAATTGATTTTAATTTTATTTTTCAGAAGAATTAATTCACAATCTAATACAATAAGTGCTACATCATTAAAACGGGATTTATTGACGTTAATCACACTCAAATTTAACTTTAATTTTGGTAAAATATCTTTGTTCTTAAAGTTCATTAGACGAAATGAATTATCTCTTAATTTTCCATTGCATTACTCCCTCCTAATACATCACGTTTATCACCGTTTAAAGTATAGTTGAGCTCCTAGTATCCATTTCAGACGTATAATATGCAGCTCAAGCTCTTTTGGTACTCCTTGACTTTATAATCCTCTTCAAACCTCTTCAAATCCTCTTTGCCATACTTTCGAGACAAGATAGTTTAAAGTGTGAATATACTTGAACTCACAGTTAGTGACGCATCTACTTTTAGTGCAACAGAACTCCGGAAGATTTAAGGAAATTAGTCTTCAAGAAAAGAGTTCATCCAAATAGAGAATTATACCGAAATATACTAATCTCAAACTTTATTCTGGTTGTCTATTTCACTATAACGCTTACATTATATTTATTTATAAGCTTAAAATAGTAATAGTTAAGTTCTAATATCTCTCCTGAGAAACAAAGTTTTTAAGAGCTATTAAATTGAAAAGAAAGACAAAGTGTATAAGTAACATCCGATTCTTTCCTCGGTAGCCTGAATTCCAGTTAAAAAAATGGACATAACTTAAATTTTTTGTTTGTAGTCATAAAACAGAATAAGTGCTATTTATAAGTCTATTTTTATAGTATATGGAATCTTTCATTTCCTTCGGTATAAAAACTTGATTAACATTTCTATACACTATTAATAGATTACCGGAGAACTTAATCAGTATGTTTGATGCATCGGAGTAAAAATTTTACTCTTATTTAATAGTGGTTATGTTATGAAACGTCGATATTTAACAGAAGAGTTTTACCTTAATGTAACCTGAAACTCGTGAAATCAGGCAGGCCTTTTCTATATGTGTCTTGATTTATACACACAATACACAAGCACATGCAGGTACATATCAAAGGACGTCCATACGCAACAGAAAGCAAATAATTTTTATATTATTTTGTAAATATTGATATTTCAATACTCTCTAATATCCGGTTTTCGTTTTAAAGAAATAAGCTACAAGCAATAAACTAAAATTTACTAATTTTTTTTTAATTTACTTAAGCATGATAAATACTTTTCAAACACTTTACAATAGTTTTTTAATAAATTTTCCTCACTAAAAGCTGCCCAAAAAGCTAAAGAATGACAAAGCTCGCAGATCGATGGGAACTTTATTATAATCATCGTCGCCTCGCCGCCGTCTTTCACTAGGGAAGACGCCGCGTTACGTGTAGTAGACGTCGTTACGTTGCTTTTCGGGTCACGGCAGAGAAGAGAGGTGAGGTTTGAAATTAGAGCGAGATGAGATTTGTTATTAGTTTGCTCGGCACTATTGCGAACTGCAGCTGACATGTTCCTAAGGCGGGAAATTACGCGTGTCATATTTAATAAAAAGGCTCGGGTTCTCGAGAGGAATGAGTCCGAAAAAGGCTCTTTAATTTTTGTAAAAAAAAATGTGAAATCAAAGCCAAATTAAAAGAGCTCCTTGCAGCTCTATTCAGTATGCAAATTTTTTAAATATCTACTGTTGAATTTAAATAGTTTCCAGTGCCTATTGTCGTTCATTTTCTATGAATAAAAGTAATGATTCATAACTAATATTCTGCTAAATCAAATAAAATTTTGTAATCACTTTAAATAAGAAGACAAAGAACAAACACAGAATCGGTTAAATCTAATATTAACATTCTTACTCAACTAAAATTTTCGCCATCCTTCATTTCTGCCCTCTGGAATTCCACTCTCCGGGTTTTTGACCTCCCCTATATTATGATACCTTTATCCCCACCATCCGATAAAAATGAAAACGAGCGAAGAATTTAAGAGTTAAGATAGAATTTTGGCTCTCGCCAAGGGGTTCGTTACCTTCCTTTTCTCTCTTCCGTGCATCTTCGATCCTTCGCCAATCGAATAAAACCGTGATGTAAGAGACTTTACGTCAGGAATGGAATAGTGAGACGTCGACCTTGATTGTAAGTAGTATGAGGCGATACAGTGAGAGCCATCTGGCTGAGGAAACGAGAGCTATTCTCTCTTTCCCTCCCTCTTTCTATTTCTCTCTCGCATGCTCTTCTTCCATCTTTTTTTTCTTTCTAATACCGATATTAGGTTGGTAACATCAATATGTTAAAACTTAAGAAGATTACATATCAAAGATTTTAAAAATAGATGTGTAAATGCATGCCTGCATATATTAATGCGCGAATATGTGTTTGTGTCTGTGGATTCGTACGTTCATGAGCAAATTTTCGTACCTTGCCACTAACTTAACTTGATGAACTGAATTACCGTAATAACGTATACTCGTTTATAATTATTCTTCACAATTAAGAGCGGCTAAAAATTTGAAACAAATTTATACACAAATTTCTATCTTATAAATAATTTTAAATACATTTGAATACAAATTCGATTAAAAAATAATTGTTTAAAAGATTTTTAACCTTTAGAGTACCGGAATTCTAGGGATCGTACCGCCCTCAAAAAACTGGTATAAAAGGAATCTGATATCATTGATTAATCATAGTTAAAGTGTCGATCAGAAGGTGATCCAATATATTAGCTTTCCGGCCGTCTAAAGGTTAATAATTTTTTTTTAGTAAAAATTTATTTTTTTTTTCAAAAAGTTAATAATTTGTTGTTTTTTATTTTTAGTAAAACTAGGGCAATTTTCAACTAATTTGAAGTTTTTGTTACTTAACTATTTTAGCTTGTAAATTTGTGGCTCCTAAAAGTACATGTCAAATGTTAGGTGCATACCTCAACTACGCGTGTATGCTGCAAGTGAAATATTTAAACTAAATAGCTTTGTATAAACTGTAAAGAGCAAAAACACTAAGGGTACATTATTTACTACTCATTAACAACAAATTTAATACTATATTTGATTCACGCCGTAAATAAACAGATTTTACCTTTTAAAAAAACATAATGTTGATGTTTTTTTCTATGTACTATCTTACTTTTTTATTTTATAATATTTCATTAATTTTCAAAAAAAAAAGAATTATTTAATTCTTTTGGACGTGTAAATTTGTGTTTTACTATGTATCAATTTCGATAAATTAAAGATATTTTTTTCTGCAAGAAGCTAAAATGAATATAAACCACTTTCGAAACCTTTCTACATTAAGGATACTCTTCCGATAAAAGTATCCTTAGCATCTTATATTACTTTTTCTAAAATATTATGCGAAGCGTTTTGTAAGAGAGAACAAAGTAACTCTTAGCGATACGGTAACTTTCTATTAAAAAGAATATTTTTATTTCAAATCGATTTATACCATTCATTTTTACTTCTGCAGATTAGTATTTACAGATTAATTTTATAATTGATTTTAAGATATAACTTCTACTTAAAAAAAAACAAACTATTACTACTGATTTTCCGATTCTCAACCACCATGAAAAAAAGAAACATTACCAACTTCCTCCCCCAAAGAAAACATACAAAATCTCTGCCGTAAACTCATCGGAAAAGGAAAGAATTTTCGTGAGCTCGCGATTGTTTTTCAATCTCGCGCTCTCGCGACTCTTGGCTTCTCAAAGTCAAGGGAGTTCCACGAGTGCGCTCTCTTTGCTTTTTGCGTGTCCCCGCGGCGCGCAAGCCAGAACCGGGCGAACGGCCAGAAGGTATACACATAACCTGGCCTTCGCTGCAGCTCTATATACGCGCACTTTGTCTTCGCGCAGCTATAGAGCGGCAGCGCGGGGAGACACAAAACACACTTGAAGCGAGCAGGAACGAGAGAGAGAGAGAGAGAGAAAGGGACGCGGAGCACTCGCGGGATATATAGGGAGGCAGTGTTTAATCAGGTTCGACTAGTTAGTTGGCAGGTGCGACGTACTCTCAAGTACCGTCGACGCCAGGCTAAGAAGTCCGGGAAATACGCGAGGGAGAAAAAGAGAGACGGAGAGCCGTGTGATGGTCGACGCGCGCTCGCCGAGAGAGAAGGGAGACTGAGATAGAGAGCGGCGCGCAAGAAATCAAAGCGCAAAGACGAGTCCGGGGCCACCAGACGTTCGCAGAGACGAGAGAGCCTCTCTCTCTCTCTCTCTCTCTGTGTGTGTGCACAGTATAAAGACCGGCTCTCTCTCTCTCTCTCTCTCTTTCTCTGGACAATGCCCACATGCAGTTCAAGTTGCTTGCTCTCAGAGGGAGAAAGAGACAGAGGCGCGCGTGCGCTTTGCTAGTCGTAAGAAGGAAACGAGCGAGAGGATGCTTATACTTACGACTTTAATTTTGCTGAGCGGGCTCGAAAGTGTTGGATATTGAGCTTTATGGTGATTGTAATTAGAGCTGGATGAACGGTCTTTGGTAATTGGAAGGATTGCATTTTTCAGTGGTTTAAGCTTTTTTTTTTCTTTTTGTTTAATTCTGATGTTCTGAAGAAAATGTGGAGTAATTATTTTATTCTCGTTTGTAACTAGGAAAAAGTCATTTCCAGTGTGACCGGCTAAAAATTTCTTTCTGCTTCATTCGTTTTATTTTTAACGCTCGGCGAAGAGAAATTTTTAAATTATTTTCGTAAGTAATTACACTTTGATTGTAGAATAAATACGGACTTTTTAGTAGTAGCTCTCGTTCATCGCATTCGTGAAACTTTTAACAAGCACGGTGAACAAAAAATTCACGAAACTCGCTAAAAAGCGTTTATTACAGCACCCAAAAAAACCTCCAAAACCCAACGCATTCAAATTACAAAAAAAATACAATAATCGGTTTAAAAAAAACGTAAAAACCCAGCTCACAGACACTCGCATTTTCCTCCATAAGCAAGTACCCACTCTCGGTCCTTGGGCACAAGACCGCGCGCGCCCATCACTCTCCCGTCCGTCTTTTTTTCCGCGCTCTTCTCTCAATTCCTGCGCGTACAGCCATCAGCTCTTCTCCGAGCATGATTTTCAGCTCGCGA
>JAPYZA010007001.1:0-11186 GCA_030522685.1 Eupelmus azureus
GCCAAGCACGGGTCCCGTGTATTAAACATAGGGGCAGCCAGCACGTTGACGGCATACTGACGGCACAGACATTTTCAGCACGCAATGTTTTCTGGGCAATTATAATTGTTTCTCATATATATAGATATACTAGTATATTAGATACACGTAGGGGAGACCGAGGCATAGTCGCAAAATGCTTATATTTCTTGAAAAAAGCTTCGGATCCATCCGCCGATAAGATAGAGGGGTTCATTATCGGTCAAGTCATAGTGTCTAGCCGAAAAATCTCAGCAACTCATTACTAACCTAAACTGAGAGAAGATTCTTTTTTTCTAACGGCTATCTCTAAAATTTCTTTTTCAGAAAAACACGTCGCCAAGTAAAAGTAGTAAGAGTTCTTTAGACAAACTGTGCTGGCTTTTAAAGTAGTCCCACGCAAACATTTTAAGCCCTCGCCCGCAAAGCTAAGTGAAGTTTTACGTGTGCAGTGATAATAATACGAAAACATAGGTCTTGAGGCACAGTTGCATTATCTCCCTGGTAACAAAATCTTGCGCACTGCGATTGCAGCAGACTATGCGTTGTCTGCTTCCGATTTCTTGTGCAATTTTGCTTCACGCATCTGCTGCAATTTCATGACGCCATTCTGACAGAATTCTGTTGGATGCATAAGTGCATCAGGTAATTTTTAATAACTGTTTACAATTCTGATATATTTAACAGCTGTAAGATTTTGTAGCAATTCCATTTCGTACATCTGTTGCTAGTTTTGCAGTACTTATGCTGAAATTTTGCTACTTACATTCGTGAATCTTTCGTGGCCTGCATCCGTGGCAATTTCTCTTCGTCAGAATTGCGATCGGAATCGGAAGCATACGACGCATAGTTTGCTGCAATTTTCTGATTCGCACGCGAATTGCAGCAAAATTGCGACGAAATTGCGATGCAAATGTTACCAGGGAGCTGTTTTAGGGCTTGTACTTGAAATCGGTTAACCGGGTAACCGGTTAACGGTTACCTGGTTCAACCCGGGTAGTCAAACGGGTAATCAGTTTCGGCGGTTTTTACGGTTCCGGTTAATCGGTTAACCGATTAACCGAAAACTCGCGGAACCGCAACATTTGCGGTTAATCGGTTAAAAGCCGCAAAAATTTGAAATTTGAAATGCTGTAATAAAATAAATAAATCCTTTTATTTTTCTACAATTGTTGGGTTATTGGTTAATAAGCTACTTAGGTCACGGAAAACTGTGACTTAATTGCGGATTTAAGGCACAGTATGCTATAAAATATCGTACGATACTCGTATAATAAGTAATACTTCATGGTACGACGCACATTGGGATAGAATGGGGTAAAACGCTCGCATGGCATAAAAAAAAATTTTGAAATATCTTTTCTTTTTCTTTTGTGATTTAGAACAATAATTAAAACGCAAAATATCAAAATTTATTTTAAAAAATACCTTAATGATTGTTATATTTTATAACAAATAAGCAATATTTGTTGCAAATTTTTCGACTGTAAATTGAATATATATTGCATTCGATCAAATTGCTTAGTAGAAATTCTCAGGTTAATATTTCTTCAATTTTATTATTCGTACTTCTTTCTATACTAATTGACGATCATTTTGAATTAAATAAAGATATATTTTATGTAGTTCTAATATGAAGTAAAAGATTTTAAAAATGACGGTATTTTACTCTCGAATAAGATCACATATTTGTCTTTACAAATTTACAACTTTTAAGATTTAAGAGGATTTAGCATAAGTTTTACAAGATTTTGAAGGTTTTTACATATAAAAATAAATAATCATTTGCGGGTTTGCAACTCTTTGCAACTAATGAAGGAACGCAATTTTTTATAGGCGAAAATTTCATTTATTCTTTTTATTTTGTAGTTAAAAAGTAGCTTCGAAGCAGTGATAATACAAAATTATTTTTAAATATGTATGTATTAATTTTGTATATTCATATTAAAATAAAAATGTCTTTTCTGCTTATAATGATATACATATTGTTCTCAATACTATTTGAATTTTATAATGTAAGTTTAGGTGAACAGGAAGAAAGAGTTGGCACACTCTTGGTTGTTGTCAATCTAACCATACCTTAATCAAATTCAAATAGTATTGAGAACAATATGTATATCATTATAAGCAGAGAAGACATTTTCATTTTAATATGAACATAAAAAATGGATACATATATATTTAAAAATAATTGTGTATTATCACAGCTTCGAAGTTACTTTTTAACTACGAAATAAAACGAAAATATGAAATTTTCGCCTATAACAAATTGCGTACCTTCATTAGTTGCAAAGAGTTGCAAACCCGCAAATGATTATTCATTTTTATATGCAAAAACCTTCAAAATCTTGTAAAAATTGTGCTAAATCCTCTAAAATCTTAAAAGTTGTGAATTTGTAAAGACAAATATGTGATCTTATTCGAGAGTAAAATACCGTCATTTTTAAAAGCTTTTACTTCATATTAGAACTACATAAAATATATCTTTATTTAATTCAAAATGATCGTCAATTAGCATAGAAAGAAGTGCGAATAATAAAACTGAAGAAATATTAACCTGAGAATTTCTACTAAGCAACTTGGTCCAATGCAATATATGTTAAATTTACAGTCGAAAAATTTACAACAAATAGTGCTTATTTGTTATAAAATATAACAATCATTTAGGTATTTTTTTTAAATAAATTTTGATATTTTGCCTTCTAATTATTGTTCTAAATGACAAAAAAATGTTTTAAAAAGATATTTTACAAGTTTTTTTTTTATTGCCATGCGCGCGTTTTACCCCATTCTATTCCAATGTGCGACGTTTAGCGCCCTCGCTGCTAGATTATTATAGAATAATATTAAATTATTATGAAATTTGTATATAATTGCATTCATTAAAAATTATATTTAAATTATATCAATTAAAAGAAAAAAATTAAGATAACATAGACATATAATTAAATAGTATATTATGTGCCCAGGGCGATACCTGGACCTTTATTGCCTGAGTGTGGAGTTTGCAGTACTCGTTTTCGGCGAGCAAGCACGAGCCGAAAGCGAGTGCATACTGCAAGCAATAATGTGGGTAGCTACGGCGTGTAGACTACCACGGTGCGCTCTGCGCAAGCGCAAGACAACAGCCGCAGAGATTGCGAGCCGAGCGAGCAAGCGAGCGAGCGAGGAGAGTCATGTGCGCTGGCGCTCGAAAGCAACTGCCAGACTTTGCCTGCGAGGCAGGCGAGAGTTATAAAAGGATAAAGGTAATACAGTCGTAACTCTGATTCTAGCTGGACTCCATCATTTACCTCCCAACCTTCAACCGTGGGCCTAAAAACCCCACAGTGGTGACCCCGGACAACTGAATGCGAGAAGCAAAGGGTACACCCCACAGTGGTGACCCCAGACAGTAGAACACGAGGAGCAACGGGTACACCCCACAGTGGTGACCCCGGACAACTGAATACGAGGAGCAACGGGTACACCCCACAGTGGTGACCCCAGATAACCGAATACGAAGAGCAACGGGTACACCCTACAGCGGTGACCCTGGACATAGAAGAGCATCGGAAACTCCAACGAGACAACCGAGCGAAGCTGGGAGACAAGCTCAACCAGCATCGTGTTGAAGGAAGGAGGAGCAGCGAGACGGCGGAAGGACCGAGGGACGCCTTTTGTTTTACGATCTGTCTCGCGCACGACACCTTAACTCCCGCCGAGTGGGATTACAATTTTCAATAAAAGTCGTCTTTGGCCGCTCGTCAGGCCTATTTAATACTTCGCGATTGAGTTCAGGAATTTGGCGTCGACCAATGAGTGTGTCACATCCATAGGATGCAACGAGTTGATTACTCATCTAAGATTGACTCATCTGAATCTGCTTTACACCTTATTTAGCAAGCAGTTACTCAAAAACACCTTACGCATTAAGCAAGGAGGAACCAAGCTTCATTTTATCTGAACGTCCGATCTTTACGACTAGAACGCTCACGATTAGCATAGGTCTAAACAAGCGGCATTACTGAAAAGCGTATGAATATCCATCGACAAATATAAAATTATAATAAGTATTGCCGGATTGACTCAGCTCTAGGCGACACAAGAAAACCCTTTTAAAACTTCCACCGCCAAATTTACGACCATAAATTCAACGTCCATCCCGTCAAACCACCTTTCCCAAACAAAGCAGTCTTTTCCAAAAAAACCTCTTTTGGTAGGGCAAGCTCTTCATTAGATCTTGTATAGCGTTTTAGTATAAAAAGGGAAACGCGCGACACTAGGTCGTCTTCGATCTCCAAACAGTCACGCTGCGCGTTTGTTATCATT
This sequence comes from Eupelmus azureus, assembly GCA_030522685.1. Classification (NCBI taxonomy): domain Eukaryota; kingdom Metazoa; phylum Arthropoda; class Insecta; order Hymenoptera; family Eupelmidae; genus Eupelmus; species Eupelmus azureus. The sequence continues at coordinate 4,330 of JAPYZA010007001.1, forward strand.
TAGCCGCCGGTACTCTGTACTCGAAAGTACTGTCACTCTGTTCATTTGCTAAATTTTAAAGGCGGTAAATATTGTAAAATTACTACGACCTACATTCGCGACATTCTTTGTTAATTTTCTATAACCGACATCCGTGAACTGCAATTATCCAAAACAGTGCGATTACAACTAATTGTAAATTGTTAATAGTGTTGTTGAAATAAAGTTAACTGTGCTCTCTAATAAATCAACTTGTTTTGTGTGAGCACGCTCACCTGCTACCTGCCTTCCTTCCGCCGACGCCCACCTGTGGAGAAAAGGTTTGTAACACCACTAACTACCTGCATGCTCGCCATTCTCAATTCATCGCTCGCATATCACCTAATCTGCTGCCCCGACCGCAGCTTCACAGCTGAATCAGGGAACGCGTTAAAAACATTCATTCACGACACAACGATAAAAATTAAACTGTTACGCAAACCCCTAGACATAGGACGTAACAAGTGATTTACACCGGTTAGTGTCGTCACTCATCGTTCGACGCCTGATTCCCGGCGCAGCGCATTCTTGTTCGAAGGTGAACGTGCTGGAGAGCTGCCTCAGCACAAATTGTAAGGCGCGTGTCTCCAGCACGCTCATTCGTGTTTTAAGTTATTAGGTCTATTGGTATTATTATATTATATCGCTAGTGGATATGACGATGATGTCATATCACATGTGTATGAAAGTACCCACGATATCTCGGGAAATATAACTCCGATTTTCAATTTGAATAATGCATTCTTTTTGTTTCGATTAATGCTAATCGGAAAATAAGTCGGTTTTTATTTCACACATGCTTTTTTCTTTTATTTCGAAAAATTAATTTTCGATTTTTTTAAATGTTGGCTTCAAGATATCCAAATCGGACAAGAAGCAATTGTAAGGGCATACAAATATCTATATTTTAAAAAAAAAAATTTGGATGTATCTATTACTATTTATTTGTTTTGAACATAAATGTGTTTTTTACAAAAAAGTTTATAACTCTTAAAATAACTAATAAAATAATTTGGTAACAATCATGAAAATGTAGATTGTTAATATCTATAATTTGTATAGATTTGGATTTATAATGTTGTTTATTTTTGAGAATAAAATTAAAAAGTGAAAAAAATGCGTTTTCTATATCCAACGATTACCTGAGTAAAAAGGTTTAAATTAAATTGAAATTTTGAGAGAATGTAGATTGCTTATATGTCTCGGCTAAGTTCGTTATCCATGAAATTCATAAGGAGCAGAGATATTAAGGTTTAAAATTTTTTTAGACCAAATTTTGAATTAAAATATTTTAGTAACTAAGCGGCCATTTTTAATGATCAATAGCTCATTTTCTTCATATTTTAACACAGTTTTAAAATTAAGAAGAAATTTGGAGATTCAGATATTCGTTTTTATTTAATCGTTGGACATAGGAAACGCATTTTTTTCACTTTTTAGTTTTTTTCTCAAAAACTAGGAAACATAATAAGTCAAAATTTATATAAATTATAGATATTAACATTGTACATTATCTTCATTAAATACAAACATTTATATAAATAATGATTTTATTCTTTAAAAATAAATAATTTTGCATATTAGTTATTATTGTTTTTTATTTTTTCAAAGCAACTAGCTATATATTTCTGCGACGGTGATGAATTATATTTAAAATCAAATAACATACATCATATATATATATATATATATATATATTCAGCATTGAAAAAATTAAAAATTTTCATCAAGATGTCGATCATTCGCAAAATATACAAGCAAACATACTCAATATTTGAGCTATATATTTTGATAAAGATGTCGTTCATTCAAAAAATATACGATCAAACATACTCAATATTTAAACTATATATTTAATATTTAAAATAGATAATATACATATGGAAACAATAAATTGTTCTTGAGGAAGCTACACGGAGAGAAATTTCTTGCGATTAACGCATGAACTAGAGTCATGCGAATTTCATATCACGTTCGCCATGCTATAAACGCATGAATCGTGGCAAAACTCGCATGTCTCCGCGTATACGAAAATAGCAACAAAGTACTGCTATCTATCCTTCAATTTGATGCGCTATTCGCATGAAGTTCATGGAGAAATGGCATGAGCGCTCGCTTGCGTTTTTCGTATACGTGACCGTTGGGATTTTCGACCTTGAACCACCTCTCCGGCGCGGCGTATTGAACGCAAGAACTTCATGCGATTTTGGCATGGGCGTATCGTTGCGTTTTCAGCATCAACTCCCTGACAAACCCGCATGAGTGACGTGCTTATTTCGCTACACAAAACTCAAAGCGAATGCAGCGGCAACTCTTATGCTAAAATCGCAGGGAATTTCTCTCCGTGTACGTGCCAATGAATTAGCAGCGGTTTTTTAGGTCTCTTAAGTTATTCCATTGGTAAGCCGTCATGTATAAGTTTATTCGATATTAGCGAATTTATGTCTAGAACAATGTTTTAAGGAAAAATGGCTGCTTTTAATCGGCTCTCTTGTTCACGTTTTCAGACAATTGTATATGAGTAGTCGATGAACGCGCAGAAAAACATTTGGCGATATTCATTATTCGAATCGTGTCATATGCAATGAAATTCTTAATTTTGATGCCACGACCGGTTTGTTTAACTAAAATTTGAATAATTATGTGTCCGTGAACATCCGAACTTTAATATGTACTTAATCAGCCAATATTTACATGGTGCAGGAGCTTTTGCCGTCAGGGCGAAATATCCTTTCACATGAATTGTACAATCTGGAATTATTATACTGCCAATTCTTGTATATGTAACGGCTCGATTTGTATTGTGCAGGGAGCTCAACAAAATCTTAGATTCGTCGCCAGTAAGGGCAATACAATAGCAAGATTTGCCTTAAGTATACAGTAAGTGTTTCTGACGACATTTGATATTGTGAATGAACTAGATCATGAATCTGATAATCAGAACTGACTCGTACAATTTGTGGTATAGATACAGGTATTATTTCTTTCGATATTTGCCAGTAATTATTCTGAGGCTAATTTTTTCAAAATTAGAGATTTTCGTCACAGAAGTCTATACAGTTACGAATAGTTTATCTTTGAGATCACTTTAGTGGTTTCTCACGACTTTAAATATATCGAATTTGATATTCTCATATTTTAGGTGTCTTAAGTTATTCCATTGGTAGGCGGTCATGTATAAGTTTATTCGATATTAGCAAATATGTGCCTGGAGAAAGGTACTGATTAAAAATGTCTGCTTTTAATCGGCTTGCTTGTTCACGTTTTCATACTATTGTAGATGAGTAGTCAGCGATGAATACACAGGAAAAGATTTGGCGATATTCATTATTCGAATCGTGTCATGTGCAATGAAATTCTTAACTTTGATGCCACGAACGGTTTATTTAATTAACATTTGAATAATTATGTGTCCGTGGACATCCGAACTTTAATCTGTAGTCAATCAGCCAATAATTACATGGTGCGGTTAATTTTGCCGTCAGGGTGATACATCCTTTCACATGAATTGTACAATATGCGAATTATTATACTACCAATTCTTTTATATGTAACGGCTCGATTTGTAGTGTGCAGGATGTTGAACAAAATCTTAGATTCGTCGCAAGTGAGGGCAATACAATTGAAAGATTTGCCTTAAGTATACAGTAACTGTTTCTGACGACATTTGATATTGTGAATGAACCTGATCATTAATCTGATAATCAGAGCTGACTCGTCCAATTTGTGGTATAGTTACAGGTATTATTTCTTTCGATATTTTCCAGTAATTGTTATAAGGCTAATTTTTTCAAAATTAGCGTTTTCGTCACAGAAGCTTATCTAGTTACTATTCTCTTATCTTTGATATCACTTTAATGGTGTCTCACGACTTTTAATATTTTGAATTTGATATTCTCATATTTTGGGTCTCTCAAGTTATTCCATTGGTCTGCGGTTATCTATAAGTTTATTCGATATTAGCAAATTTATGTCCAGAGCAAGATACTAATGAAAAATGGCTGCTTTTAATCGGCTAACTTTTTCACGTTTTCATACTACTATATATGAGTAGTCGATAAACGCGCAGGAAAACATTTCGCAATATTCATTGTTGGAATCGTGCCATATACAATAAAATTCTTAAATTTGATGCCACGACTAGTTTATTTAACTAATATTTAAAAAAATATGTTTCTGTTGAGATCCGAACTGCAATATTTAGTGAATCAGCCAATTTTTACATGGCGCAGGAAATTTTGCCGTCAGGATGAAATATGTTTAGACATTAATTGTACAATCTACGATTTACTACACTCCCAACAATTATATATGTAACTGCTCTATTTGTATTGGGTAGGATGTTTAACAGAATCTTAGATTCGTCGCAAGTAAGTGCAATACAAATGAAAGATTTGCCTTAAGTATACAGTAACTGTTTCTGATGACATTTGATATTGTGAGTGAACCTGATCATTAATCTGATAATCAGAGCTGACTCGTCCAATTTGTGGTATAGTTACAGGTATTATTTCTTTCGATATTTGCCAGTAATTATTCTGAGGCTAATTTTTTCAAAATTAGCGTTTTCGTCACAGAAGCCTATCTAGTTACTATTCTCTTATCTTTGAGATCAATTTAATTGTTTCTCACGACTTTTAATATTTTGAATTTGATATTCTCATATTTTAGATCTCTTAAGTTATTCCATTGGTCTGTGGTCATCTATAAGTTTATTCGATATTAGCAAATTTATGTCCAGAGCAAGGTACTAATGAAAAATGTCTGCTTTTAATCGGCTCACTTTTTCACGTTTTCATACTACTATATATGAGTAGTCGATAAATGCACAGGAAAACATTTCGCAATATTCATTATTCGAATCGTGTCATATGCAATGAAATTCTTAACTTTGATGCTACGACTAGTTAATTTAACTAATATTAAAAAAAATATGTTTCCGTGGACATCCGAACTGCAATATTTAGTGAACCAGCGAATTTTTACATGGCGCAGGAAATTTTGCCGTCAGGGTGATATATCCTTAGACAGTAATTGTACAATCTAGAATTTATTACACTCCCAATACTTATATATGTAAATGCTCAATTTGTATTGGGTAGGATGTTTTTTAATAATATTTATTTACCAGAGCAAATGTACAAAAAATTACAGTAAAATTTATACACTACGCATTACAAAGTGAAATAATGTAATCCAGCAGAGGATACGCAGATCCTGTACGCTGGTCTGGCGTTATTTACAAAAAAGTAAATATAATTAATTAACTTAAAAACTTAAAAACTAAAAGCAGTCGTCTTTGATTGATAATTTAAATTGAACTATTTATTCACTGACACAATAGAGTATTTCAACTATAACACATTCACCAATTTTTCACTAACATGGATCTTGCTGTTGTGAAAGCTTCCGTGGTTGCGTTACGATCTCTGGCAAAAAGCAATCTCTCCACGCTCGATAATCTAGCAGAACATGTTAGTCCTACCGCGCATGTGACTCTGTAATGTGGAAACATTTCTCTATGTTGATGTGCTGTATCGCATTTATATGGAGCAGTGAAGACAATATCATCGATAATGACAATATCACTGTTCGATGGTTGATTTTTTAGGGTGGCAGTTGAATCCAAGAATGTTTGTTTGCCTCGAATACCTCTATCGAAGTAAAATAGTGCTTTGTTGTTTCCTAGATAATTTATATCTCCGTAAGTCATACGATAACTTTTTTGTTCTCGTATTTTTATACCTGGAGCATTCACTGCTCTGTTTGTTTTTATCCTTCTGCTATTATTTTCCGCCATTTCATCTATTTTGTTGAAAATAGTCTCTATAGGTGGATACTTTTCTTTAATATTAATTTTGTCATCGTCAGTGATTTGAAGCGATTGCTTTTTAAATTTGATGTAATTGGTGCTTAATCCTATTATTATATTAAAGTGAAACCATTTTTTTCTCCATTCCTGACTAGGACTATTTTAAGTTTCCCCACATGATTTGAACATAATTTTTTATAAATGAGTGGGTCATTTTTTATACTTTTTATGTTAAAGTGACCTTTTGGACTTCCTCTTTCTTGGACGATGTTCATGGATGACCTGGGGGTCACTCTGACACCTGGACATCCTCTACAAGTTGATCCTCAATTTCGCAATTGTCCTTTTAGTTTCTATATTTTTTGGGTATCATATGTTTTTGGGTCTTATATTTTTTGGACCTTATACTTTCTTGGGCCCTATAATTTTTTGGGCCTCATGATTTTTTGGACCCTATAATTTTTTGAGCCCTATAATATTTTGGGCCCTATAATTTTTTGGGCCTCATGACTTTTTGGGCCCTATAATTTTTTGGGCCTCATGATTTTTTAGGCCCTATAATTTTTTGGGCCTTATAATTTTTTGGGCCTCGTGATTTTTTGGGCCTTATAATTTTTTGGGCTCTATAATTTTTTGGGTCTCGTGACTTTTTTGGGCCCTATAATTTTTTAAGCCCTATAATATTTTGGGCCCTATAATTTTTTGGGCCTCATGATTTTTCGGGCCCTATAATTTTTTGGGCCTCATGATTTTTTGAGCCTTATAATTTTTTGAGCCTCATGATTTTTTGGACCCCATAATTTTTTGAGCCCTATGATTTTTTGTGCTCATTAATTTTTTGGGCCCTATAATTTTTTTGAACCCTACAATTTTTGAGACCTTATAATTTTTTGAGCCTCATGATTTTTTGGGCCCTATAATTTTTTGAGCCCTATGATTTTTTGGGCCTCATGATTTTTTGGGCTCTTTAATTTCTTGGGCCTCATAATTTTTTGGGCCTCCTGATTTTTTGGGCCTTATAATTTTT
>JAPYZA010007002.1:0-10523 GCA_030522685.1 Eupelmus azureus
TGTATATATATATATATATATACATTTTCTGCATAATTGACAGTATATCTTTTTTTAATTATGTGTTAGTGTTATCAACTCAAAATGATAATACCGTTTAAAGAAAAAGTATGTAACTGTGACTATCTGTTAATATATATAACTACTAGTAACTATAAATAACTGTTAATAATTGTCAATGACTGCAAATAAGTGCTAATAATCCACACTGTATCGTATGTTGCCATAACATTGCAGTAACATTGATATAATATTATAATAATATCACCTACAATGCATGCAATATTGCAGCAATATGCCTTCAATAAGTATCGTATCCTAATATATAAAAGTAATAAATTCTTCTATTTTTTACGCAATATTCTAGCAATATTGAATCAAAAGTATGAAAGATTAAATTAAAACACAACACTGAAGCATTAGATCTAAAATATTACGTTTTTTTTTACTTGGATTTGCAATGTCCCAGCAATATATTGCTGCAGCATCCACTGATCGAGATTTCCAATGTATTGATTCCTAATATTTTAGCAATATTATAGAAACGTTGAATTTCCGTACTTTTTTCATAGAATTAAGTTATATAAAATAAAGTACTTTCTTTATCTTGAGAATATTGTAAAAAAATTCCTGCAAAATTATTAAAACCATCAACAATATAACTAAAATATTTGGTGTTATTGTGGTAATATGTACTAATATTGCAGCAATGTTTATAGATAATTTCTACATCAGTATTGTTACAATATTCTGAAAACATTAGTACTGCATTTCTGAAATGATGTTAAATCGTCTGGCAATATTGCTGTAATATTGGTTTGCAATCCTTACTTTATTAAAAATATTGCTGCAATATTTAAGCAATATCTTTCCTTGTTTTAACAGCATTATTACAATACTGTAGCAATATTATTCAATCATTTAGACAATATTACTGTAATAGTTAGCTATATTACAATATTTTGAAACATTGCATAAATATGGATATATAATACATGGGCAATATTGCTTCAAAATTTGAACACTATTCATTTGACATTTTTGTTATATTGCAGTAATATTAAATGTCCATCCGGCGTCCTTTGTTTCAATATTGTAAATAAATATTTGAGCAATATTATAGTAATGTTGTTGCAAATATAATTAATTTCTTATATAAGTGGAAAAATTGTCCAGTTTATTACAGAAATATTTTATTAATATTGCAGGAGCATTGTTACAATATTTTTAACTATATTGCACAAAATTGCTGGAACCTTGTGATAGTATTACTGCAAGGTTATCCAGTGTGACTACACTGATATAAAGAAATCTTAACAGTTAAGTCAGGCGACCTAACTCTTAGTGAATGGCGTACTTGAATCGAAAAAAATCGATGAAATTTCCATTTCTTAATATTTAAGACGTGGTGCATTTGCCGCAAGTGCATACAAAAGTTTTGCAAAAGTACTCTGATAGAAAGAAATCTTTACAGTTAGGTCGCGATTACTTAAAACCCAAAGTTTTCATGACAGTTGAGCCGAATGAGTATGTCTTAACAGTTAAGAAATATTCTCTAATAGTTAACGCATGATTACTTTGAAATGCCAAATATTTTCATGTTACTTTTGCAAAACTTTTTTATGTACATACGGCAAATGTACTATGTCTTAAATATCAAGAAATGGAAATTACATCGACTATTTTCGATAAAAGTACGTCATTCATTAACAGTTAGATCGCCGTTCTATCAGTGTACGCAATATTTCATGAATATTCCAGTCATATTAGCACAATATTGTTTGCAATATTGCAACAGTGGAGGCAATTAGGACATCCTCTATAGTCACAATATTCCAGAAATGTTGTAGCAATACTTGCTGTAATATTGCAACTTTCTAGCAATGTTTCAGAAATCTTTCCGAACTATGTAGGAACTATAGGCTCTATCTGAAACGAAACATTGTATTACCGTTATTACATGTTATTAGCAGTTATTTACATGTTTATTTTACTAAGGGAAATATGAACTATAAAACGTTGCAACATTTTACGATTTACAGCGCAGTGGTAAATTTCACGGTTATTTTGAGATTATATTTTATACAATACAATTGTCCTTTGATAATTTTAATATTAGAAAGAAGCAGTCTTGAGGAGCACTCTTAAAATAATTTTAGTGAAGAAAAACACAGCAGAACTCGAATATAGACTGGTATTATTTGCTGCAATTTTTGTATCGTACTTACGCTTAACTGCGTCAGACTTATACGTTAGATATGTGCCAGATTTAACAAAGTCTCTATCCGCAATTTACTGCAGACTTTTTGCAGTTGCTGTTACAACCTTGCAGTATTTCTACAGTACTGTTTATATAATAATTCTTACAGAAAAAATTACAGCAATTTAATTTATATTTTTCCGAATAAATATTGGCTTTTTGCAAGAATTATTTTAAAGATTATTAATAAATATTCTTTTTATAATAATAATTTTTTGAATATTTTATAGTCTATTTAAGCTTTAATTTATTACGAACACCAGCATAATAAATAATTCTTGTTGATTGTTTCAGGTGTGGTTTCAAAATAGACGTGCTAAATGGCGTAAACAAGAAAAAGTAGGTCCGCAAGGTCATCCGTACAATCCATATCTAAATGCTGGCACGTCTACTTCAGCGACAGTTGTAGCACCTACACTACCGAATCCATTTACGCATTTAGGTAGTTTTGCTCTGCGTAAACCCTTCGAAACCTTCCGCTATCCCACTCTAGCTACACACGGCCACGTCAGTCTACCAGTCGGATATCCAGCCCACTCCTATCACCGCGCGCCCCCGCCTCTACTACCACCAGGAATGTCACTGCCCTACACCTCAGCCACCTCCTTTCAAAACTTTCTGGCTAACATCTCCGCAGCTCAACGTCCGAAGCTCGTTTCTCGGAGTCCTCCTTCTTCAACCTTGGACCACGCCCACGATCCGCCCCCGACTCAGCCTACTATTTCTACACCACCTTCATCCATACTTACGTCGTCTACACAAATACATGGATCCAATTCATCTCAGGGTGGCTCACCCCATACTAGCAGTCAGACAACTGTTGTGACAAGCAGTTTACCCGACATTGACCGCCGCACCAATAGTATAGCCTCACTTAGGCTCAAAGCTCGCGAATACGAACTTCACCTCGAGATGCTGCGCAAAAGGGGTGACCTCATAAGCTGAAAAAATCTATTAAAATCTCTTGAATTCTCTAAGTTTGAGAATCTTTTTCATGCATTTTTTTACTTTAAATAGCAGGTTTACTTTGGAATTTAAAGAAAATGATACAGCTATTCAGACAATTCATCAAAAAACGAAGAGTTCAAGATATAAAATGGAACGTTGATCAGATCATAAAAACTTGTTAGTTAAATAAAATTTTTTGTAATTCTTTACATGCGTTAGCATCCTATACTCAGAATCTCAAAGCTTCATATTCAATATTGTCAAAAAATAATAATTAATTTAAATAACTTCTAATCTTAACAGGATGTCGGATTCTCTATCCTTGTTTAATTTTAGTTTTTTAAACTTTTCTTTTAAACAAATTAATCGATTTATTCCAAACATTAAGAATCCTTTCAGGATTCTTGGACGGCCAGGTATTAAAAATCTCAAATACCGGAAAAATTTTGCTTTATAATAAATAATTAATAATATCAGCTATCTTTGTCTAATTTTAGCTTTTCAAACTTTTCTCTTAAACAAATCGATCAATTTATTTCAAACTTTGGGAATTCTTTCAGCTTTTGGATGAAAAGCGCAGTCATGTATTAAAATTTTTAAATACCTTAAAATTTTTAATATACAATAAATATATTATTGTTACTTTCTTATAGACTCCGACGTCCTCTAAGATAAATTATAAAACCAAAAGAGACACTTTAGTTAATTTCCTAGTAAGTTTTTATTTCTTCAATTCTTTGTATTGATGCTACTAACAGTAAATATTTCTTTTTTTATGTTAATATAAAATAAGGCTTCTTATGCTTGAGTTTAACACTTCAATAAAATTAATATCTATTCATTGTTTAGAAACGTATTCTTTTAATTAAACCTTAAAGTCAATTTGCATTTAGCTAATAATAGAAAATATTTTTAATGTTAACTTATTGCATAAATATTATGGGATCCGCAAGTCTTTTAAATATTAAAAAATATATATTGCGTTATTAGTGAAACCAGGACATAGTTGTCCTTCGTATAGTAATACATTTTATCACCGTGTAAAATTTCAAGCCAATATTTTGAATTATATGAATGATGCGAAACCAGTGTGGACTATGTAAAATTGTAGATAAAATTAAAATTAAGTTTTAATTATATCGCTATATTCTCCAAGCAATTAATTAGAAAATCAACCACAATTTTTTGATATTTTCCTAATCGGTATGATTATGTTTCCAACGAAAATAAAGATGTGAGAAAATATAAATAACTGTAAATAGCTGTTAATAACTGTAATATAATGTTTGGTTTAAGACAGAAGCTACTAAGCTACTAAGTTATTACAACTTATTTGCAATCTATAATAATTATTAACATTTATTAACAATTATTAACAGTTATTTATAGTTATTCACAATTATTTACATTTTCATTAAATATATATTTTGAACATGGAGGTTATAGTAAGAGTCATATAAACGGTTATAAACAGTTATTTACAGTTATTAACAATTATTCACAGTTAAGCTCAAGAGCTCCCTAACGGAAATAAAAATGTGAAAAAATGTGAATAACTATAAATGATTGTTATTAACTGTAATATAATGTTTAGTTTGGAGGAAGAAGCCACAGTTATTAGCACTTATTTACACTTATTAACAATTATTAACAGTTATTCATAGTTATTAATAGTTATTTACAGTTATTCACAATTATTAACAGTTATTCGCAGTTATTAAAATTTATTCATATTTTCTTTGAATAGATTATACATAGCGGAAAATGAAAATGTGAGAAACTGTAAATAACTGACAATAACTGTGAATAACTGTTAATTACTGTAAATAACTGTTTATAACTCTTATTAGAACCTTCATGTTCAGAATACATATTTAACAAAAATGTAAGTAATTGTGAATAACTGTGAATAAATATAAACCACTGTGAACACTTGTGAATAACTGTAAATAACTGTTAATAACTGCAAATAACTGGTAATAACTGAACTTTCTGACTCAAACCAGACAATACATTACATTGATTAACAGTTATTCGCATTTTTTTTACATTTTTTCCCGCTATGACAGTATACTGCTAAAAAAAGTGCAATTCGTTTATTGAAAAATTGTAAATAAATTGAACAATTTAAAAACATTAGAATGGTTTTAGAAAATTTGTATACCTCTTTGCAATAGCATTTCAAAGTTTCAAATAAAAATCCGCCTTCTTATCGTCGCAGCAGCTGCTCATAGAATTAGTACGTTTTGAAAACTCCTAGAAAAAAAGTTTCCGCCGTGGGTCGAAACTTCTATGATAAATGTGTCATGTTACATATTGTAATAATAGTTTTTATTCAAATGCAATTGATTAAAATCACTTTGTACAAACATATAAAAGTAATAGTAATCTACAGTAAGAATAAATTAATTCACGAATTTTTTTTCTGAATTAACATAATACTAATATTCATCAATACGAATTTTATTTATTATATTATATTATTAAAATAATCGCAATTTTCTATATTTTTTATAATCTTATAATGATAAATAAATAATTCATAAATTTTTAATAATTTAGTAATAAGGTATCCCAACCTAATTCCGCGCTCATCACCTTATTCCGCCCATCCTTCGTATGTCAAATAACAGCGCCCTTTTGGGTAGCTACGCGGTAGGGTTTTGTAGAGGGTGCTAAAACATGAAGTTTACAGCCCTGAAGGAAAGTTAAAAAAGCTTTATGAGTTTTTTAGAGAACTTAAAATTATTTTTCGCTGCTTAAAAAAGTCTGGTGTCGTTTTAAGGTAAGTAAAATTGATTCTTTTGAAAATAAATCCAGCCTCTTCCCTGGTAGACAATTTACCAGATTCTGGGCAAAATCTCTAGTCAACAAACGTTAAATGAGACTTATCTAGAAATTCTGTTCAAAGCATTTCCAGAATTTTTAAATAAGTGTCATTTTAACATTTGTTGACCAGAAATTCTGCCCAGAATATTGTCAATTTTCTATCAGGGTTATAATAAAACTATATATACGCGCTCGAATCGTCATCTTTTTAACTTTAAAATCCTTTTTTTCATTTTGCAAAATACATTCTCTAATCGATTTTATGCCCTGATTACCGATTTTCACTCACTGTATCTAATTCCACCCACATTAAAAATCAATAAATTACATGTTCATATCATAAATTTATTCGTGACTCGGTGTTTTATAATGACATATTATACCATTCAGTAATATGAAAATAATAAAATCTTTTTTTAAGAATTGAAGAGTTCGATACTAAAAGGTCCTGAGCGCTCGGTTCGACTTTTTGCAGCGAAAAATTGACTTCGACATGACCGATTTTCAAAAGTTACCAAAATGGTTTTTAAACAATGCCATCATGTAGAGGATGAAAATAGGCAACTTTTTTCTCTTTAAGCTTTTTTTCTACAGTCAATATTTTCCAAGAAAATCAACGAGAAGCGAAAAATTGCGAAGCGCCTTTGAACCACATTTTCCAAACTTAAATCGCTCTAACTTCGACAAATATCAACAGATCTTTCTGACTTTTTGTATGACATCGTAAAATACCCTACCACTGCCGATGAAACTAATAAAAGTAAATAATTATATATTTTTCATTAATAATTTAGTTGTAAACAAACAAACAACTTTACATAGCATTATGTATGTTTGACGGAAGAAAGTGTGTGAGGAAGTTTAAGTCTCATAAGGAGAGGGTCAGGGTTCCGGAACATGGATTTGCCTCAAACTTTGGGATATGTTTTAGATACCAAAATATGAAGAAAGCCAGAATATTAGACCCTATTGGTTAGAAGAATTCGAGTTATGCACATTCAGGTTCGAGTTAAAAAAATTTTGATAAATGATACTACTCTTATAATGTAAATAAATCAATTTAGAAAAACCGCAGATTCATCTACTAGAATAGAGAATTAAGCTCGAGAAAAGAAGCTTTCATCTACTTTTTGCAGAATTAGAAAAGCTCAACTGCCTCAAAAATTATGACAGTTCAAAGTTAAATAACAAAAATACACCATAGAATCCTTCAGAGCTGTAATTTTGATTTTATGCACTTTTTAAAATTATATTTAAACTGTCATAACTTTTAAAGTATTTAAGCTTTTTCAATTCTATAAAAATTAGGTGAAAGCTCGTTTTCTCTAGTTTAATTTTCTATTCTAACAAATGTATGTACAGTTTTTATCAACTGATTTATTTACGTTTAACGAGTAGTATGATTTTCCAACATTCTCTGAAACTGAACCTGAAAATATGTATAACTAGTGTTTTTCGAACCAATAGAGTCTAATATTCTGGCTTTCTTCACATTTTGACATCTAAAAAGATATCCCAAAGTGACCCTCACCTAGTCAGAAAACTTTCAGCGAGAGATTTGTTCGTCTATACTTCAAGAAGTTTTCCAAAAATTTTCAGACTAATTAAATGAGAATTAGCAAAGATATAGCGATTTTTCCAAAAGCAATCGTTCCGCATGGTCGCTTTACGCTTGAAGGCTGTACGATTTTGTATTTTTTATTGTTAGAGGTTAGTTTTCATTGTGGTTTTCAACTATTTCGTATGCGAAAATTATATACTCATTGCTCGTTGGAATAACTATATTACAAATATATTGTAATAGCACTATGAAAAAAATTAAAATAAAGTATCTACTTCGAAAAAGCAGCAGCCGAAACTTTAGCCTACCGATATCATATGTGTAACTTGTATGCACGTGTATAACGTAACTACGCGGAACGATTGCTTTTGGAAAAATTGCTATATCTTTGCCAATTCTCATTCAATTGGCCTGAAAATTTTTGGAAAACTTCTTGAAGTATAGATGAACAAATCTCTCGATGAAAGTTTTCTGAGACTTAAACTTCCTCACACACTTTCTTCCGTCAAACATACATAACGCTATGTAAAGTTGTTTGCTTGTTTACAACTAAATTATTAATGAAAAATATATAATTATTAATCTTTATCAGTTTTATTGGCAACGGTAAGGTATTTTACGATGTTATACAAAAAATCAGAAAGATCCGTTGATATTTGTCGAAGTTAGAGCGATTTAAGTTTGGAAAATGTGGTTCAAAGGTGATTCGCAATTTTTCGCTTTTCGTTGATTTTCTTGGAAAATATTGATTGTAGAAAAAAGCTTAGAGAGAAAAAAGTTGCCTATTTTCATCCTCTACGTGATGGCATTGTTTAAAAATCATTTTGGTAACTTTTGAAAATCCGTGACGTCGACGTCAATTTTTCGCTGCAAAAAGTTGTACCGAGCGCTCAGGACCTTTTAGCATCGAACTCTTCAATTTAATTAAAAT
Source organism: Eupelmus azureus (assembly GCA_030522685.1). NCBI lineage: Eukaryota > Metazoa > Arthropoda > Insecta > Hymenoptera > Eupelmidae > Eupelmus > Eupelmus azureus. The sequence continues at coordinate 8,530 of JAPYZA010007002.1, forward strand.
TTATTTCATAAGTTATATAAAAATTTTTTTCAAAAAAGTCATTAGATAAATTTTGGGACTATCGTTATTTTATTATAATTTAAAAAAAAGTAATATTAATTTTTAAACGAAAAAAAACAATAATTATTCATTATTTAAACTTATTTAATGAATAATTTTATTTACATAATATTGCAAATACGCAATATTGAGCCTCAAAATTGATGATCCGTGGGTGGGCGGAATTAGGTACACAATTTTTTATATCTCGAAAAAAACGATTTTTTCATATTTCTCCAAATTAAAATTTTTTAAAGGGGAAAGGCTCATTTGAAAGCTCTTTTTTTAAGCTTTAAGATGCTTTTTTGCTCGTCAAAACATTTTGTAACATTTTCGATTCTGAAAAATTGGTAGGAAATATTACAGAAACATTTCACTAAAATGTTCTCTGACAGTTTTATGCAAGATTTCAGATATAGCGACTTCTGAATCGGATACTGAAATATTTAATAAACGTTTCAAATACATTTGAAGAAATGATTCTTAGAATTATTGAAGGAAGTATTTAAACCCTTACGAAAAAAAAAATACTGGATACCTATTAGCTAAACTACTGGCTTAAATACGGGCAAAACTATTAGTGAACTACTTACGAACTACTGAACAACTACTGGCAAAACTATTTGTTTCAAATAGTATTTTCGCGATTACTGGATAACTACTGGATCAGTATGAATTACTAAGCTAGTGGTTGACCAGTCGTTTTACAGTAGTTTACCTGTAGTTCAACTACTTGACAATCCTAAATTATATCCATTAGTTGACCAGTAGTTTATCAGTAGTCTCCCTACTAAAAAATCTCAAGTGAGATCTCACCTGAGATCTCACTTGAGATTTTTTAGTAGGGCTAACTACTTATTTTCAGTATTTTTTCAAATCATTGCTACCAGTAGTTGAATTGCTTGTTTCTAGCAGTTTCAAAGAAACTCAAATACTGATCCCCTCACGATGCCGATGCATATTGATCAGTCGTTAGCCAGTAATTGAAATGCTAAATAAACTACTGGTAAAACTGTTATGTTTCAGTGGTGTTTTCATAACTACTGGATGCATACATTGCAGCGAAAGTTTCGGAAGCTTCCCAACGAAAGGTTCAAGAAAGCTTCCAATGTAAGCTTTCCATAAGCTTGTGTACTCTCAAGAATCTTTCACTAAACTTTCCAGGGGGGATACCTAAACTCTAATATACACTTAATAATTATTTACTTGTTTTTTTATTTGATGAGAAAAGTTTCAATAAATGTTTATAGAAATTTTTTCGATAACGTTGTCAAAAAGGTCATGCAAAATATTACAGTGGAAAACATATACCGATAATAATCCAGGCACTATTCCAAATATAAACTGCATAGTAAATATAGCAACGAAAGTTTTGGAAGCTCAACGAAAGATTCCGATGTAAGCTTCCCATAAGCTTCCTGTGAGCTAAACGGAAGTTTCAGAAAGGTGTAAGGCATTGGAATCTTACACGGAAGCTTCCTGGAAGGTTCAGGGAAGCTTACATGGAATATTCAAATTGTTCAAAATATTACACGGAACCTTTCAGAAAGCTTCCAGGAAGATTGCATGTAACCTTACAGAAATTTTCCCGGGAAGCTTACCCGTAACCTTCAAGGAATCTTTCATTAACGTTCCATGGAATATTACACAGAATCTTTCTGCAATCTTCGGTGAAACATTACAGAAAGAAATTCATAAAGGTTTCTAGAAGGTTACTAAATTTCTTTCGTGGAAGCTTACCAGATCCGCTCCTGTAACCTAAATGAAAGATTCAATAAGTTCGCATTGGAATCTTACATGGAAGCTTCCATGAAGGTTCACGGAAGCTTACGCGGAATATTCAAATTTTTCAGAATTTGAATATTACACGTAACCTTTCAGGAAGCTTCCAGGAAGATTGTATGTAATCTTACAGGAATCTTCCCAGGAAGATTACCCGTGATCTTCCAGGAATC
>JAPYZA010007003.1:0-10522 GCA_030522685.1 Eupelmus azureus
TCCTTTTAATCCATTCTATTAAAGATATTACGAATCGACCTACAGAAAAAGACATTATTGATAACGCCCCAGTCCCTCCCCCTCCCGACGAAATTCCACTCTCACAAAGTGCTTCGCCGAAATCGAACCGACCAGCAACCTTCAAAAAGCCAGCCCGACACCCTCCCCCCAAAAAGCCGGCCGAAAAAGCCCCGACGAAGCAGCAGCACGAAAGTAAAAAAAGTCGAGGCTAATCAGCGCGACATCCAGCGGGTGTTTCCTCCCGTGGCGGCGCGTCAACGGGAAAAAGTGACTAAGCGACAGGCCGATAAGGCGCCACTGAAATCCAGCGACAAAGGCAGCAACGGATTAACCGCGAGCGGCCCCCGCGCGCCCGCCCTGATAGCCATCTCGTGCGTGCGCTTCCTCTTTCGCCTCGTTAAGCGCAACGACGTAGAAAGGAAGAAAAAAAAATGAAGAAAATCCAAGAAAGAGGGGAAAAGGCGCGTGCGACGGCATTTCTTCGAGGCGAGGGGTGGGAGAAGGGCCGAGCGTGCCCGGCCTTTTTCTACTTAGGCGCGAGCGAGGAAGAACGAGCGAAGGACTCGGGGGAGGACTTAATCAGCTTGTTTTCGACGTGCCCTAGCTGAAGGATTTTTGCATTTTTTCTTTTTCTTTTTTAAGGGGGGGAGGGATGCTTTGTGTGTGTGCGATTTTGCGTGGAGGGAGATTTCAGCGTGGAGTAATGAAGCGCGCTTTTGAAGTGTAAGATTGAGGAAATGAAAGTCGCATGAATATGCATGCTGGTTTTATGAAGGAGTGAGGAGAGTGAATAGAGTTAATGAAGGCAGGAGAAATAAATAGGTTGATTATTTCGAGTGTGAATAAAGTAACTCTGAAAAAAACATTAATAATAATTTCAGATAAGAAAAATTAAACTTCCTAAACAAACCGAATTTCACACCGACCTTAGTACAATTATCCAATTTATTATTCGAATTTCAATAACCACATGTAAACACCAACAGAAATTCGTCATCGATTTCAAAACCATCCATCACCAAACGCTCCACCTGCAAATCAGAACCCCTCTCAAAAAGCCTCTACAAATCCAGCCGCCCGCCCTGCAGCGCGTTAACGCAATTACAAAAATGAAATCACACGACCAAGCCGAAAAGTCACCTCGCAGGGCGAGCTTGCAGGCAGATACATCGCGTGAGCGGCCAAGCGGGCACAATCCCAGGTCCCGCAATTCCGGCTTAATGTATGATTGATACCGCGGCGGCGATAACAATCGTCCACTCGGCCGCTTCGTTAAATCCCATCAGCGCCGCTTGGAAACTTTCCGCCTCCAAGGCTCCCTCGGTGCGTGCATGCGCGCAAGTCTGCCTCTGTATGTTTGTGCATTAACAGGCCTGATTCGAAGCGTAACTTGATAATGGCTCGGCGTATCAGATCCGACCGGGGGGCTTACTGTGTCGGATATTTTATGATAATGATCGCGCAACGGCCAATTTGTAAGATCGGCGCGCTGGCTTTTATTTGCTGACGTGCGGTCCGACGCGCTCGCTGACGTAATGCTGTTTTGATGCGCGAAAATTTTTGAAGGCCGCGGGAAGGATTTTGTAATAGGGGGTTTGTGGTGCAGTGAGTGTGAGGGGGTTTGGGAGGAAACGTTGGGTTTGGGTTTTGTAATAATTAAGAGTAATGGTTTGATTATAGTTTGATCCCTGGTAGGAATGTTTACTGTAGAATTTTTTCGTTAATTTAATTGAATTATTTTTTGAGTTTTCTTTTTAGAACTGAAAGCTCTTCAATATTCAAGTCTTCGAATGCAAATATGAACATTTTTGAAAACTTTTAGCCGGAACTTAATTTATGTTATAAATCAATACGTAAATGTTTATAATAATAGATTAATAAATTTACTACTTTTAAAAATATTTATTTTTACAAGTATTTAACATAAAAAGAAATATTAGGTAGGGTAAATATTTATTAAAAATTCTAACATTACATTATTAAAAAGTTATTAATATATAATTAATCAAAGGTTTAAAAATTAATATAATTAAAATTAATATCAGATAATTTTAATAAAGCTAAATGCTTTGAGTTCAAACGATTTAAAATTTTTTTTCATTTATAGTTGTAGTAAAAAGTTTCTTCTTGGCTTTAAGTTTTTTAATGTCCTCATCGATTTTTCTCTTCTTCCCTCTGAGTACTTTTTTCTTCCGCTTTGCAAAGTTTTATTTCTTTTCTGGTTCTTTTTCTGTTTTCAATGCCTTCTTCCTTTTGCAACTTTGCTTTTATTATATTTATGTGGTGTACCTGTCAATCTTCTTTGCATAATAGAGGCGTTTGTTTCTTAGTCCTAGTTCTTTTTGTGATGAATCTTTTAGGCTAAATATATTTTCTCCAAATGTATTTGTTCCAAAGATATTTTCTGAAAGTTTTGAAATCGCTTTATCTTTTGAATCTAAAAAAGTTATAAATAATTTAAATATAGCGAAAAACATTAATAAAATCTAAAATGATTTTAATGTACTCCAAATTTGATAAGAAAGTAGTATCGAAAGGAACAAGTTGTAACATTATTGTAAAGTCAATTATCTTGGAAAAAAGAAGTCTATGCTGGAATTTCATTTTCCGTTGCAACATTTTATTAAATAGTTTTTTAATTGTTAAATCTTACTAATATTAAGTATAACAGCAAAAGATACTTATTTGATCTTTTGACTTTCTATAGATTCAATAGAAAATATCGTTTTGTCACAAAGGAAACATTTTCGGAAAAAGCACAAGTTTTCCTTTGGGTTTCGACTTCAACAAATATATTTGTACAGCACTGAACTAAAAAACTATTTTTATAATATACCCCGAATTCATATAAAATTGAACTATTCATATTATAAACTGAATTATATATTTTGACATTAACTGAAAAATCAATTAGGCAGTAAATAATACTGTTATACTATTTTGTTATTGCCATACGCAACTTAATAATGATTTAATATAAAGACACATGCAGTTTTTTCTAGCAAGTACTTTCTCACTCTTTAACATAAAAAAAATGCATTTTTATTGTTATTAAATATTCTTTCTTGATGACCGAACATAAAATAAGTTTAATTTTTCCAAATAAATTTTATTTTCTTAAACCATTTCTTAGCAATTTTACCTACTGACATTTTAGAGACATTTAAATTTGGACAAATTTTCTTGAACTTTCATCTGCGCAAATGTCACAAGAAGCCCTTGTTCCAGTGTCTTCTAGAATTATCGTCCTTAAAAGATTTGCTTTTATGTAGTTATCGCATAAACTTTTAAACCCAATGTATGAAAATTATTTTTGTACTAAGAAGGCTACATTCAGTAAAAGTATAAAAGCGATTGATTAAGTTTATTTTGTTCATTATTTATACTTACGTTCCCCATTTCAATACATTTAAGGCCACTGTATACACCTTTTATATCTCATTCTGATCATCTAAGCAAAAAATAAAATACATTACTTTTCATGTAAATTAATAAATCACCAATAAGTATTCATTAAATTCAATGGAGATAAAGTAAACTTCAATACCCATTCGTTGGAGCAACAATTTTCATGTGCGCTCATGTGTTAGGATATGATTCAGTAACTCGACCTATAAGTGTACGCGCATATTCAGTTTCCAGAAGGATGTTCATAGTACATAAACAGTATATAAACAGTAAAATTTTCAATAGATAGATAATTCAAATAAACAATTTTATGTTTTTAATTAATTGTAAATGTTCTGGAGGCCTTATAAGTCTTTACGTCATTAATAAAATCCGCATATTGAATAAATTACGATCTAATGAAATACAGCTTTACTTTTACTATAGCATGCTTGATAAATTGTATAGATAATGAATTTTCATACTTATGCCATATTTTAAAGTGTGTTTTTATTATTATAAATATTCTTTATATAGAGATAGGTAGAGATCATTATAAAGATATGTCCTGTCGGTGACTTTTTATACTAAATTTTGTTAATTAGTTGCAACTTTTAAATTACAAGCAATAAATATACTATTGTAAATGTACCCATAAAAGATTCACGATTTTTTATCATTCTGTATTCATTATATACGCTAAAAATTAATCATATCAAAATTGTGAAGAGTTATAATGATTGAGTATTTCAGAATCATTACTATAAAAATGTAATAATATGTAGAAAACATACAAAATAATATTATATTTTAAGTAAAAAAATCGCATTTGTCAGGACATAAACCCTATTAATCAGTCATTATTTTACCTTAAAGCAACATAAACCAGCCCCTGCAAGCTACTTCATAAATCTTGCACAATTTTTCCCCGTCGCTGCAAATTTCCAGCCGTAACTCAGAAAAATAATATAATTACCTACAATCCGCGCACAGAGGCTTAAATCCCGGCGCGCTCAAAGCCCTGGCAGGAGCGTAAAAACAAGTAAAAAGATCCCAGCAGCGCGAAACGAACGGCCTCGCCGGCAAAAAGAGCCACTAAACGTAATTTTCTTATATATCAGCCAGCTCTATATATACGAGAATCACCTTCCGCAAAGAGGCTTAACATCAAACCCGCCCTCCGCGCGTCATTTTCCAAATTAAAAACTCCACTAGGTCGACTCCTGCTATCGGCTGCGTTCCGACTAATGGACGAGCTCCCAATTAATATTTCCGGCTCTGCATTTACTTAAAACGGACAGGTAAGACTGCCGAGCGTAAAAGAAGCCACTCGAACTGATCCCGGTATCTTTTCCGAGAGGTGCATTTGCATTTTGCAGCGGGCAATGAGAGCACGCTTTGTTAGAGAGGTCGATTTTTCCGGGCGAAAATCAAGGCCTTTGAATTTATCGGCTGTCGCTTCGACGTTTGGCTTTCTTTTACCTCTCCCTCTCTTCGTGGGAGCGCTGCTTTTTATCGCGTACTAACAGTTTAAAGCAGCTTTGACTGGGATTAGGGAAATTCAAGTGGCACGTAAAGCTCCCCCCGCTGCGAGGCGGTTTCGATTGCTTCGAGTATGCTCCGGCTTTCGCCCCGCGCCATTTGCTCTTTCGCGCGGCTATCAAACTTAATTGTGCTTTAACGGCGTATACGGTAAAATTTTTAATTGCGCGTCGCGTAAATTGAATTATGGCGCTTATATTTATTCATGGCGCGGGCGTGATTGTCCTGGATAATGTCAAGGTTGGAGCTTTATTGCTCGTTTTGGGGATGTCGAAATTTCGAAGTTGTTGTTAACAAATCGTTGTTGATATGTAATATGCGAGCCGAATGAGAATCCAAATTTCCCGAGCTTTTAAAACGTGGAAAGCAGCCGGGGCGAGCGCGGCAATCTCATGAAATTAATCTTAATTCGATTCCGCTCGCTTAATTTGACGATATTTTTGATATCGATTTTTCCGCGTTACACTTTCCACGCCCCTCGACTATAACGAGCCTCATAAATATTCATAGCTCGAATGTCAAACAAAAAAACTGATGCCATCTCACCCTCATACACTTTTCCCACAGGCCACAAATTATGGCTCACGTAACGAACTTTACTTTCAAGGAATTATGCTAATTGATAACATCAGGCTCGCGCAAGCTCGCTCTCTCTCTCTCTCTCTCTCTCGCTCTCGTGTGCTTTATCATCGCCTGCACTCGTCAATTATTAATTGTAACACTTGTACTCTCGTGTAAGTTTAAACGTTAATTAAGCCGGCTGCGCCCTTTGTAGAGGAAAGCCGCGCCGGAGCTTTCGTAAATAATTTCGAGCGGACTAACGATCCCCTGTGCTTTCGCTTTTATTTGCTCGTAAAGGGGTATCGTAAAACCGTAATCATAACATTATCAGTAATTTTGCTCTCGCCACAATGGGGCGCGTCCTCGATTCGCGGGCGTAAAATAAAAATAAACTCCGCGCGTTACCACCTAATCTGTCGGCCGACCTTTCATTGATCCGCTCTCTCTCTCTCTCACACACAAAGAAGAAGGGAAAGGGAGACGGAAGAAGGGAGGAAAAAAAATTTCCAATCATTCCTTGCCTTGTAGGCTATCAACCGAATTACAATTAGGCCCTCGCTGAGAAAGAGCGAGTACGAGAGAGAGAGAGAGAGGGACAGAGTGGAGAGAAAAAATTGCGAGGATAAAAATCTCCGATTGGAAGCACACAGTTCGTGAAAGCGCAATTTGCTCCGCCTTTCTTGAGGCTTAAGTTACTTTTCGCGTGGAGCGCGCGCGCGCGTCGGCCAAGGAAAATCTCGTATTTTTTTTTCCTTTCCCATCTCCCCGCCCTACTCACCAGCCCAGACGACTCTCTCTACCCCCTTTTCATTCGCGACGTTTGTGAAAGCACTTCAATCGAATCGAGAGTCGAGAAGGAGAGAAAGAGAGAGGCGGAAGAGGGAATAGGATGGGGTGAAAGAGGCAAACTTGAAAAGGGGGACGGAAAAATCAATTGGATCGAGGAGGATGTAATAGTGATATTGATGACTATACGGTACGAGATAAATAAACGAGCCCTCCTGTATTTGCCGAGCCTATGATAATTCATGAGCGAGCGTAAAGATAATGAAGAGCTGATTAGGAGCTTTTTATTGAAACGGCTCGTACTCTATTTTATGACTATAATTTTTGAGTATAGTTTTGTATTTAATTTAATGTTATCGATTCTATAATAATTTATTTTATTAATGTTAATGATTATACACAAGTACCTCTAATACTTTAGTACTCAAAAATTCAAACTGTCATTAAAAAGAAATCGATGTTGGATAAAACGTCCAGTTAACGAGTTCATTTAATGAAGCAAACTTTTGTTTCGATGAAAATTGTTGACAGTTTACGAGACTACTGAAAGTCGCTTACAGCTCATTAAAAGCCATAATTTTGTATGGATTAAGTACTGATATATTTTCATAATAATTAGTCAAATGAATAGTCACTATTAATATGACCTTAATTAACTTTCGACCAATTATTTTTAAAGAGTGATATTTAGTTGCTCAAAAGTTTATGAAAAGTTCATAAGTAGCTGCTGTAGGAAGAATGTATAATTTTAACTGCGCGGTACTTGCCAAATCGAGATTTATCTTTCAAAAGCAAAAAAGGGAGAACTCCTAAATTTTTTTCACTCAAAGTTTGGATGTAGAAGTATTCAAGAGAATTTTTTTGCGCATATTCAAAAGAAGAAAAGTTATGGAAGCAATATTTTTTTTAATTCGAATCACTTTACCTGCTAGTAAATTAATTTGGAAATGAGGTTGCGTTGATTTTTGGGAAAAACGTATTGATAAAAATCTTTGAAATATTAAAAAAAGTAATTTAAAAATTACCTTTTTAAATTTGTAAGCATGAGTAAAATGAATGTAAATATAGTTTAATTTGCTTATAGGCACCTTTATATTATAAAACATATTTTAAATATTATTTTTAGAATTATAAAGTATGCCTCTGATTTTATGTGAAAATTAAACAGTTGATAAATGCTGCATGCCTGCAGTTTTAGATAACGTAAATGTACTACTTTCAGATATTGAATTATGTTATACGAGCATAAATATGTTTTAGTTTTTATTAAAAATATAATACTGGTATAATAATTTGAATAATGCCGATACTGCATTTAAGAATGTTACAATTTAAAATAAAATCGACTAACCTTTTATTTTAAAATATTATTCTCTATTAACAAATCTATAATTACAATTATTTAAATGCATTGCAAAGGCACCAAATCTATTTTAAAACAGATTCATGTGGACTCTAAACTGTAATTATAAAAAAAGTGAAAAACACTAAAGCCTTTCATTCTAAAATCTCATATATTCAAACAAACTTCAACTATACTTTTATATACATTCCAAAACCTAAAATCTATCCTATATAACTCAACCCTAATCTAGCCCAAAAAAATCCTCTCTCCCATAACCCAAAATCAAACCATTCCACACTCCACGCAAGATAAAATCCGCCCAAATTCGGGCGCCAGACACCGGCGGCTATCGACGAAGCCAATGAGAGAGAAAGAGAGAGGCTGCGTGGAAGGCTGCAACACGGCCGCTATACTGCGGCAGCCGCATTGCAGCCCGAGGGCCTCCGTCGGACTTGCAGTCCTGCGAGACACACGCGCGTACGGCCGGTCGATTTAATTCGAGCGCGGCCTGACTTTAACGTCCAGGAAGCCCCGGCAAGCCAGATATCGGGCTTGAGATCTGCTGGCTTTTCGCTTTGCTGGGTAGGAAAGAGTTGGATCGCGGTGCATAATGAATATGTTGCACAACGGGCATGTTTGCTTCTCGTGCTGTTGTGTATATTTCGGGGGAATGAGATTGCGTTAGGTATGTGTGTGTGTGGTTGAGTATACAGTGGCTGGCTCATGTTCTGAAATTTTTAAAATCTCAATGCGGACGTGTTGCGCCGCTGCGGGGTGCAATTTTTAGATAGGCGCTTTGTGTTGCGCCGAAATCAGAGCCGTTGCAGCCCGCGTAAAAAGATACTCTCATTTTCTCGCGCTAAAGTAAAGTTACTTTTCTGCTGCAGTACTTTGCGTTTCATTTTTCAAATTTTCTTTTCAAGCTTTTTTTTTGAGAACGTGGGGAGTTTTAGTTAAATGGAAACGGAGTATATGCGAATTAAGAATTTTCGCTTGAAAATAAAATTTGAGAATATGTGTTTTGATATAAAAGTATTAAAATATATTCGTTGTTATAAATTTAAATACTGTTAAACTTTTTTTATTTATTTAGCCATTGTTGTATTTTTGTAACATGTATTTTTGTATTTTTACCTTAACATTCTCAACAGCAATTTATTTAAATGGAATGGATAAATAAAACGCATATTTTAAAAATAAATTGAATAATTATCAGCTTTTAATAGGATAAAAATATTGTATTTAAAAATAATCTACAACTGCAAATGTATCGTACAAAGTTATAAAGTTTAAATTAAATCTGAAGTTAATAATAGTCTTATTCGTAAACATATTATTAATGATCTCGCTAGAATTATAAAATAAATTTAACCGAAATTTGTTTCTTCTCTTGGAAGATCAATTTTAATTATTTATCAAAATAATGTTTGTACATTATTTTGGATTTTCAAGATCATTTTCTCACTAACTGCTGCGTGCGTAATTTCTTCTGTGACGCCAATTCACATTATAATGTGGAGTTTATTGATGTAAGCTGCGCAGAATCAGTGAATGTATTTTCAGCGAAAGTGAGATTTCAAATAGTCGATTTGCCTGAATTTTGCATTAGACTTGCTGCAGCAAATCAGTATTTGCCCGTTACAGACACGGTTTTGGTATCAAGCATAAATGGTTAATCTTATTGTTAGGCTATTATAAGAACAAAATTTACTATTGCAGATGGTTCTAATTTTTTAATTTCTGTATAAAGTAGATTGAATTATACTACTGAATTAGAATTTTGTTCGGTGTTAGATATATAAATAATGATGTATTTTTTGAAGAATAAAATAATGTACAATAAAATCAAATAAAATTCTTTAACAAATTTTTCGCTAATTACGGAAAACTTATTTCTTTGTTCGGGGTACTTCACTTAAATCTTCTATGATAGAAATCATTTTTACATCAGAAAGGAACTTTTTTATTATTTGAAACTTCTGCAACTCGAAAATAGTAAAGAGAATTTATACTTTCATAGTATAATTCAGGATTGATCAGTCACCTAAATAATTATCAGGTCTACTGTGTCTTGTCTCAAATAAGGCCGATATTATAGCATACTAAAATGCAACCGAAAAAAAGAAACTGGTCTCTACAAAAAAGTCGAAATTGCTCATGATTAATATCTCACTACAATATCACAAGCCCCACTACACATCTCCCCAACCAGTCAAACCTCCAACTTCCGCACCGTCCCGAAATAGCGACACAAGAGTCTATAATTCAGCGCTAAGTAGGCGAGGCGAGCCAAAAAAGTTGCCGAAATCCAGTGCCGCAAAACAGGAAAAAGCAAAGGCCGTAACGTCGCGGCGGGTTATCCTCGATAGTCCGGGGCGTTCGGGTACGCCGCAGTAAACTCGTCGGCGGCGGCGCGCTGCGGGAACGGCGCTTCTGTCTCTCTCCCTCTCCCCTTTCTCCTTCCTATATGCACACGGTAAATTTAGCAGAACAATTAGGTCGGTTTGCACAGCACGATATATAAGCAAGCGTCGCGCGCGGCTTCGTAGCTCGCTCGCGATCTCGAGCTTTTCTCTGTACTTCGGTGGGGCTGTACAATTCGCGCTTCGCCGCGCTTGGATTTAGGCGCGTTGGGGTTGTGACTGGAGCCGGTTGATTTGGAGAGGTTTGCGGAAAGATTGGAGATGCTGGGGATGATTGTGGAGGGGTGGTGATTGGGGGTGGATTAATGTTTTTTTGATTGGGTTTGGTGCTACTTATTTTGGGCAGTGGATGAGTTGAGCTTTGGAGATTTTAAGGTTTTTCATGTGTTGACTACTGAAAGGATGTTTCTAGTAGTTAATTTCGTGAGTGAGCAGAGGCTCAGTTAAAGAGCAAATG